>JAPCYS010002618.1:0-41428 GCA_028641055.1 Alopecurus myosuroides
ATAATACTGAGGTTCAAAGCTCATAATCAAGGTTATGACAAATAGGGTGAGATCGAGGTGTGCTTACTTTGTTGTACCAATTTTGGGCGCTTATTCTAACCCAATAAATCCACCTGAGCCTAGACGGACCGAAAGAAGAAACAAGACGAGGTAGAAGATTGGTATCAATTGTTGCGAAAGAGGAAGGGATATGAAACTCCATCCGGTGCCTAAGGTTGGAGCGATTTGTAGCCATGTCCGTCTAGGGGACTAGCTTATAGAAAAGCGGTCAACCCTCATACTTAAAATCCCACATCTAACTTAAATATATCAAACTTCTCCTTTAAAAAAAACTCTGATTTAAATTCAAAGTTTAATTTATATGAGATAATAATAAATTTATTTTGTAGGGTGATAATAATATTCTGTAATCAAACAATCCTAATGGACAGGCGCGGCAACGCGCGCCTAAATGATCTAGTCTATAGAACAAACTGAACCGACTTAGGCTAGGCGTGTAATCTAGTATCGATCAATAGAATCAAACGAGGCGTGCGATACACAAGGCATATGTAGCAATTTTTTTTTCCATGACCTAGCCGCCAGGAGCGGCGACTAGGGGGGCGGCCACCTACCACCGATCTTCACGGGCCGGCGCGCTGGTCCCCTCTCCCTCCGGTTGCTGCTCCGGTGAAAGGAGGGAGTGGGACCCGTTTGGTCCTGTAGATTGTGGTGCGCCGTTGGGTGGTGGGAGCGGCGCCGCGACAAATAAATCCGCCTCAACTCTACTCCCACACCGGCGTTGTCTCTCATGGCGGTGTCTCGGAATTGATGGCATCGTGTGTTTGCCGATCCTTCAGATCAGTGGCGTTAGAGTTCATGGATGGTGTCGGCGAGGCGGTGGCGGCGATCCCATCGGGTGTGTCTTTCCTTCTGCTCTGTCCCCGTTGTTGCGGCGTTGTCTCCGACGTCATGGTGGAGCAGAGAGGATTGGTCGTCCGGGAGTATGCGCAGACGGTTTCCTGCGCAGTTGACAGCTGGAAGATGGTGCATCCTGTGCTGGTTTTATGCTTAGAGGCTGACAGTTCTGGTATCCTTCTCCGACGTTGTAGTCGTGCGGGGTTGCCAGGTCTGGAGTTCGATGGCGTGTCCGGGGACATATGTTGCCCCGGTCTGATTCGTTCAACGACAATCGTTTTGCTTTTGGCAAACTACTTTGGAGGTCCGTAAAGATGTAGATCAACGATGGAGCCGCGTCGAGCTCAAGTGAAGAGGTGATCTGCCTAGTCTCTCTTGGTGGTCGCTTCGGTGGTGCCGAAGGAGAGGGACAGGCGATAGTTTTTTGCACAGGATTTTTCTATCCTTTCAGTACAGAACGTTTTACCTTGCAAAAAAAAACGAGGCGTGCGATCATAGCCCAAACATACAATCTTATAGACGAAGAACCCTAATTCCGCATATTCTATCTCAAACACATAGCGAACCCTAATTTGCGGGTCGGCGTCAACACCGCCTTCTTTCCCCTCATCGTTTCTTCCAGCTCAAGCCACCGGCCTCCTCAGCCTCTGACCTCCCCGCCGCTGGTCGCGCGCGCGATGCACTCGTCGTGCGGGTCGTGCGGCGATGGCCCGGTGGTTCCGGATCAGGACTCGGGCGTGCTCGTCTGCACCGCCTGCGGCGTCGTCCACGACGCCGGCGCCTACGAGTTCGTCCACTCCAGTGACTCCACCCGCTTCACCGAGGGTGGGGAAGTCGACCATGCCGCCGCCACCACCATCTGCCACAGCTCGCAGTCTCCCTACATCGACCACAAACTCTACGCCGCCTCCACCGTCATCACCTCCATGGCCGCCCGCTTCTCGCTCTCGGCCAGCCGCGTCGAGGATGTCCTCGATATAGCCCAATCCGCCACCGACAGGAAGCTCGCCTGCCCGGGCACTGCCTTTCTCCCCGCGCTCGCAGGCGCCTGCATCTTCATCGTGGCGCGATCCCACAGCCTTCCGATCTGCCTCGCCGAGGCCGCCGAGGCCGCGGGCTGCACCACGTTCGCGCTCGCTGACCTCGCGCACCGCATCGCCTCCCGGCTCTCCCTCCCTCCCCTCCCGTCCTTTGACTACTCCGCCGCGCTCCAACGCGCCGTGGAATGCTCAGGCAAGCTCATCAAAGCTGCGGGTGGGAAGAAGGATGCGATCCTTTCCCAAGCCCGATTTCTCCTCCGCTGCGCCTCCAAGTGGTCGCTCACGACCGGTAGGCACCCGCTCCCAATTGTCGCCTCGGTGATTGCTCTTGCCTTGGCCGCACAGCTCAAGGGGGTCACCTCTGTCTCTGTGGAAGAAATTGCCCGGGAGATTTCGGCAGTGCCGAGCACCTGCCGACTCCGATACAAGGAACTTGTTGCTGCGCTGGTGCGTGCCGCGCACAAGTTGCTTCCGTGGGGCTCCGACGTCAATGCCAAAAACCTTCTGTCCAGCGCCCCCATGCTGCTCTATCTCATGGAGAGACAGTCCGCCCAGTCCCAACAGTTTCAAGAGAGCTTCCGTCCAGAAATTGCCAGCATTGTGAAGATGTACTCATCTGTTGACGATGATGAAGCCAAGTACCTCCAGGCTGATCCCTTTGATTTCGATTTCAAGACTTATGGGCAAGAGTTGAAGGAACCAGAGGATTTGAACATCTTAGAGGGATGCATGTCAGATCGTTACCAGAATGTCTTGAAGAGGATTGCTCAGCTAAAGGAACTTGGCAACTTTCCTAGTAGGAGGAAGCGGTGGAAGAGAGAGTGGGAGCTGGAACCATTGGATAGTGCCCGGACCAATAACAAACCACTCCAGGAGGAAGCAGAAATTGACATTGGCTATGATGCACCTCCTCCCTCGTTTACTGCTGGAATTGATTTGCAGAAGAAGAGGCGAGCACGGATTGAAGCTGCCAAGTGTCGGATCAGTGAAATTAGGAAGGCTCCTGCTACTCGTATTGCAAATGCAATTGATTCACCGTCTCATCTTGGACCACAAAAAAATATCAGGAAAAATCAATGGCGAAAAAAACGAGATGATCTCACAGAGGTTTCAAATGCTACGGACTGTGTGAAGAAGAGAAAGAAAAGAGACTCATGTAATGGTATTGACTGGGAAGATTGTGTCATTGAGCTCCTGTTATTACATGGTGCAAATGAACAAGAGATTGAACAAGGCCACTACAAAAGATTGTTGGACTTGCATGTCTTCACTGCATAAGTGGAGATAGATGAAAACTAGTGGATAAAGTATTCAGAATCTCAGAGCCAGGGACTTGATCTCCAGTCATCTAGTATCACTCTTCTTTGTCTCTTTCTTATTCAAGTATGCTGTCTAGCAGGCCATAACTAGTGGATAAAGTATGAAAGAATCTGAGAGCCAGGGTCTTGATCATCCTATTGCAATCTTCTGTACCTCCTTTAATTTTTATTGAAATATTTATCCTGTAACCAGAAGGTTTAATTTTGAGATTTATCATGCGCTAATTGGTGTTTGTGAGCTTAGCCTATAAATGATTTAAGCACACGTGCAGCTTATCAGAACGGAACATGTTTACTTATGGTCGTGTATAAATTAATAACTTTTGTCCTGCCGTTTAACTAATTTCAGTTCCATGTTTGTTTTTTTGTTTGTTTGTTAATCTGCTGCTGATGGGATCGTTCCTCATACTAGTAATTGTGCATGCTGAAGCTGGTCCATAAGATTTGTTGCTTGATTGTCAGGGAATCGGTCCAAAAGCACTCTGCACTATTCTGGCCAAGATATAGAAGCCATTTAATCCAAACCCGAGCAACTCGGGGGAATCGTTGGATCTTGTAACACCGATCAGATGGCCAACCTCAATCCCACCTCCACCTGTCTCTCTCTCAGGTCTCCCTTCCACCTCCGATCCTCCCCCATTTCTGGCTGCGAACGGAGGTGGTTCCGAATGAAGAGTGGCGCTGCCTCTTCCAAAAACACACTAAGACTCCTCTCGCAGCAAGCCCTGCCACCACTCATCGATTTACGCCGGATTAGTGGAGCAGATCCATTAATCTATCCACGACTTTTTTTTAAAAAATTTCCACATATATTAAACCAGTAAAGAGTACATGATTACATTGATTATAAAAACAAAACTAAAAGAGACGAGCAAATGTTTGAGATATTCAATTACTTTCTTCATCAAAACGAAATATTTTGAGAACCGTTTACCCAAATTACGAAAATTCTAGTTGTAAGACGTAAACTTTTTCTGTTAATGTAATTTGTACTCTCTTTTCTGTGTGAATGTACACCGTGCTCTATGTGTTATGTACTCCAAATTATGTGTACTCCGTATTTTCTGTAATCTGTACTACTTCTTTTGTGTAGTTCGTACATCCTTCTATTTGTGTTTTCTACACTGTGCTATTTTTTTTTACTTCTCGTGAGTACCAGATTAGTTGAATTTAGCGCGGCGGCACTCCGCGCCCTTGATCAGATTTTTGGTTAATTACATATATCATTAATTATTTATCTGAGAATTTTTAATTTCTATAAAAACATGAAAGGTGGCATGGTGAATTCTTCATTGACTTGATATGATTGCTATAGATCAAGCACACCATGTGTGCGATGTGCCACAATAAGAATTGAACATTGCCAATGGTACCACAAATAATAATTTCAAAAGTACACTCACCCATTAGTCAAACAAAAACCTACAATACCATAATGTCTTAGTGATTAAGTTGCAAAGCTAAAGTAAAACTAATGATACATCATACCATGTATACATTGAAATCAAGGTGGGTCTTCCTATCGCATTAAAAGATAAATTGTGTAACAATAAGACATCATTTTTTCATCATATGCATATGCAGTACCGATGACAAAAAAAATCTGGAGCTCAAAATCAGTGGTGGCACGGAGGCGAGCAAGTTCCATCCTCTTCACCCCTAAGTGCTCAAGAAACCCCAGGTTGCGCTGGTGGCTTCTAGGTTCAACAGAGAAGCCCGGTCATCGCGGTGGACCACACACCCTAGAGTGCTAGTGGAAGCAAAAGAACAGTAAGTTACATCCATCGTCGAGAAAACCATAAGCAGTAACAACCAATAAATCAGATTTCGTATTATTTAGAAATTAACAGCTCAACATAACGAAGAAAATATAGCAATAAGCACGTTCTCATGACTCTCTCTCTCTCTCCCTGTCGATATGACTAGTTTTGCCTCTCGAACACAAAGGTTATTAGCCTATAAGAACTGGTCAACACAACGAGCCCTTAGACAAGTGGCCCAAGGGCTAAGGCCAATGGGTATCTTCCTATATATTGTTCCAGAATCCCTAGGTTTGGCCCGTTAGGCCCAACTACCTTTTGGGAGAATCCAAGTCCCGACGAGGCTGATGCAGAACTTTGTAACCGTTTTTTATGTTTGTCTGCTTTTGTTTTTACACATGGTTTGGATATGGGAATATAGAGGCAATGAGATACAAGGGCAAAGTTTGTAACCATTTTTCCTCTATGCAATCAAGGGTGGATGTTGAAGAGGTATGTATTTTAGCTAAGAATGTGATGGACTATGTACCGCTGCCTGACGGTACCAACAATATATGATATTATATTGCATGTTCACCACTCAAAACTCTTCATGAAAAATTGCAGGGTAGAGATTAGATACTCTACTCATATGAGAATGAATATGTAAGAGGGTAGCTAACCCAGATCGCCCTGCAAGTACCCATATCATTAACGACAAAGGACAGGTGGATCATCGACACTTCTAGAAGTTACAAAACTGGCATAATCATCTAAATACAGTTATCTTCCAAATATCCATGAGCCACTGCACAATTACTTGTGCTCTCTAACTTTCTTTCACATACTAGTGTCTGAACCCTCCGAAGTAGGTCGGGCATGGGCTGCCTCGCCTAGGCACGACCAAAATTGTAGGCCAGGGAATGCTCAGGCCTGAAATCTTGGCCCATAGTGCCTCTTAGATCGGGATTAGATTTGGGATATCGGGTTGTTTACAGGGAAGCCCAACCCTTCAAGCCCAAGTTTCCTTTTTTGACTTTGAACCGGGCTCGAGCCTAGATTCGAACGTGAACCTTTCTTATGCCCGGCTCGGGGCCTCACCTAGAGAATGGACATGTATATCTGAACGGACAACGACGTCGCCTAGAGGGGGGGGGTGAATAGGCGATAAAAACTTTTCCGGTTAAAGCTTACTAAATGCGGAAATAAACTAGGTGTTTAAATTAACAAGCATACAACCTAAATATTCTATGGTCAACTATATGCACTAACAACTTATGCTAAGCAAGACAAGTAACAAGGTGATAGCAAGATATATAACTTCAAGCTCAAAGTCTATCACAATGTAAATTGCATAAGTAAAAAAGCTCGGGTATAGAAATAACCGAGGCACACGGAGACGATGATGTATTCCCGAGTTCCTCCCACAAAGGGGAGTACGTCTCGTTGGAGGGGTGTGAGCTCGCCACAAAGGCCTACTCAACGCCACAAAGGCCTCACCCTATTCTCCGATGAACCCCGCCACAAAGGCCTAGTTCACCTTCCACTATTGGCAACCTTCAAACCCGAGGCACGCATCCACAACTCAATTGGAGGCTCTCGGTGTCACCACAATCTTGGGGCACACATCCACAACTCAATTGGAGGCTCCCAAGAATACCACAAGTCGTCTAGGGTCCAAGACCCAAGAGTAACAAGCTCACAATCTTTCACTTCCACAAATCCTCGTGGAGAGACCAAACCGATGCAACCGATGCAAATGGAAAGAGCATAAGTGATCAAATCCTCCACTCTCAAATTCCAACAAAGCAGCAAATGCTTATGGGGGAATAAGAGAGGAAGAACAATGGAGAAACACCAAGAACTCCAAGATCAAGATCTACTAGGTTTCCCTCACTAAGAAGGAGGATGGATTGGTGGAAATATAGATCTAAATCTCCTCTAACTTCTCCCTCAAAGATATGCAAGAATCATTGGAGGGATTGAGAGAGCAGCAAGCTTTCCAAAGTCAACAATGGTGGAGAGAGAGAGGAAAAACGGGTTGGGAAAGGCTTAGGGGCTTTGGGGAAGAAAACCCCTTAAATAGGGGCTCAAAACTAGCCGTTTTCTGCCCAAAGCGCGTCCATGCCGGATTGGTCTGGAATATTCCGGAATATTCCGGATGCAAACAGAGCTTTTTCCCATTATGGCCGGAATGGCCCGGAATACTCCGGATGCAAAAACTGAGACTGACAACCGATACGAGAAATGCTATAACTTTTGCATATGGACTCCGTTTTTGATGTTCTTGGGCTCGTTGAAATCGCAACGATGAGCACTACAAGAATATGCAGAGAAACATCATTGTCCATGAATGGAAGATAAAACCAAATGGGTAAATGTTTAGACCTCTTAAATAGGAACACCCGGTAAAACCTCCAACACGAAAACACACATAACTTTTGCGAATGAACTCCGAATAAGGTGAATCCAAATGGGTTGAAAAGGTAATAATAAGGACTATCCAAAAAAAAGGAATGGAGAAGTTACCACACATGGAAGGTGTGGAAACATTCTAAAAACTGAACCGGATATTTTCACCACCGAAACCGCAACAAGTTTTTCTTACCAAAACCGTTTTCGATAAACCTTGGCTTGCCATGAAGATCATGACAAGCACTAAAACCCAAAGGAGACAAAACACAAATAAGAACCAAGAAAGATGATATGCATGTATGCAAAGGTTTGAGCTCTCCATAACGATTCGATCAAGTTACTCACTTGAGAGCCCCTGTTGATAGTACGACTATCTATCCTATAACCCGGTCTCCCAAAGACATAAGACCGGTAAAATAGAAAACCTATCAAGATTATACCTTTGCCTTGAGCATTCCACTTGAGCTAGATGATGAAGATCTTGACTCTCTCAAGTTGGATCTTCTTTCTTGATTGCGCTTGCTAGCACAAGCTCCGCTTGATGAAGACTTGCAAGTTGCTCCCCCATACACCATTATGGGAGAGACTCTTCTCGGCAAATCTTCACAAGGACACAATGTCCAAAAGGGTGGCAAGCATCAAGCAAAGGATATCTTCTAGATGATTCACTTGAGCTTCCTCGTCAAGCTAGATGACGAACACCGCTTGACGATGACGTAGACCACGGGCTATATGAAATCTTCCTTTTGGTTCATGCCCATGGAAAGATACCTAACCACACATAGAAATGCCACACACACATATCATGGGTTAGTTCACAAAGCTATATTTACAATTCCTTACCATACCATGAGATACACAATCCCACTTGGTACAAATTGTAGCTTTGAGTGTTGATCGCTTGCTTGATCAACCTTGTATCTTTGCTTCTTACTTCAAATGATAATGTCTTGAAGATGATAATGAAAGATCACCTAATCCTTTTCTTCAAGACACACTAGCAATAAGCTCAACTCAAACCATGACCATTCTTCATATAAATCCATGAATATAACAATGGCCATCAAGGAAGCTAATAGAGTTCAACACATGAACTCCATTATTTATGGACAAGATCTACAAGGATAACTCAATGCAAACATTAGTCCATAAGGATTGTCATTAATTACCAAAACCACATATGGGGGAACCATGCGCTTTCAATATCCCAAAGCGAACATGTTGAATCTTCTTTAGGAAACTATTTGTTTGTGATTTGACATGTTATAAGTCTTGGAACTCACGAGGCAACCATATTGACGTGAAAAGTTCATACCACTTCTTTATCTATCCCAACTTGCGGCAAGACTTCAAGAGCTTCATTCTTTTATTGATAATGTGTGGATTAGTAGTAACCACCAAATATGGTATAAAATTCTGCTAGACACTAACCTCCCAAGCTACTATTGTAATGAAGTCTTGGTGGCTTGGTCAATGACAAAAATAGGCGATGAACGACAGCTATCCCAACTTACCCTAAAGGTGGAATTACCATACTAGAACTAGGCGAGGAAGAGGTCATAAATCATTTATAAGTTTTTGAACTGGTATAGCCATGGTACTAGGAGTTATTTTTTATATGTTAAATCAAACCTCTCAAGTTACTTAGGATTTTGTTTGATGTAAAGATGATTTATGTATTAGATGAAAGCCTTACGTGCCAAAGCCAATAGGTTTCAGTCTTTGTACATGAAGCTATGCGTGTCTTTAGACGTGGTTTGACCATGGGAATATAGGGAAAATGAGATAGATGGACTCAATGTTGATCATTCAATATATCTTGTATGTATCTTATTTTACTAATAACGTACTCTTAATGACACAGCTACGGTAGATAATTGCACATTTTATACTAACTCTTTCCATGGAAAAGTTGAATGCCAAAATAGTGGAGGCTCACTCGTCTTATTAATGAAGAAAGTTGGATACGCAAGGAAAACGCCCCAGCTCACGCCCAAGTGTGTCACTTACATCATCAATCTAAGTGAACAAGAGGTTGTGGATGCGTTTATAAGTTACATTGCAACCATAGTAATGGTAACACCAGCGACATATTAATTATAATATTCAAACCAACTCCTGATCACTAGTGTTTGAGCACAAGAATAAGTACACAATTGCACAGTCGCCCGTGCGCAAAACCTTTCTTCAACATAGATGTGTCCATTGTTATTCATGCCTGAACCGTTGGGGCCCCATTAGAGCTAGCACACTTAAAGTGGGAAAACGACATAGAGGAGGATATTTAATACCAGTTCTTCTTCCATTCAGACCACAAATATTCAAGAGGTGATGTTAAATGAGAAGATATTGGATCATTCTGAATGATGCCACCCAAATATATATGGTAACATGTTTGGTGTTCATAATTTAATGCTCACCATAGAAACTTTTTTAGAGGAAAGAAATTGGAGGCTCACACTCATGTCAATGAAGATAGTTGAAGAAACGGGGAATCTTCCTTAGTTTACTCTTAAAATTCCACAAAAGTTTCGAGCTAGTTGAGGATGTGATCATCACAACCTTTTAGATCTTGTCGAACTTGTGTAGAGAACCAAATAGGATTAGTTTTCATGATAAATGAACACACACACACTCTTCCATGCTATTTCTAGGACTTTGGTCTACACACTACCCCACCACCTATCATGCTCGAACTATCATGTCTCTTTCGAGTTAAGATTGAATATTTGGTATTCATGTTTCTTAGTTGGTCTGAAAGTGGGTTACATAAATGTAATATTTGTATTTATGTGGCCTCTTCTAGTAAATGATGTATAATGAACATCATGGATGAAGCTGTTGTAACGCGTAGAGATGAACGAAAAACTTTTCCTACGCGATGCTTCCAAGATCTAGCCGAGGTAGAAGTCCACGAGTATTACCACTAGACGCGTGGTTGCGGATGAGAACATGCATCATAATGAACTTGTGTTTCATGCACAACCAAGGAGGAAGTTTGTACATACATAGAGTCACGGGCTAGGTGCTATGACTCGAGCTCTGCTCCCCAAAAGGATTAAAGCCATCTATACTTAGACCAAACAATAAGTTTCTCGCCTCTCTTGTACAGTCCGGGAAGTCTCTCTCGATCTGTCTCCACTGCGATCCATCGACAGGGTGTCTCAACTTTCCTTCTTTCTTACGGTCTTCTTTGTGCCATTGCAACAACCTAGCATGCTCTTTGTTTCTATACAGACGTTTCAACCGTGGTATTATAGGAGCATACCACATCAACTTTGCAGGAACCCTCTTACGGGGGGCTCGCCGTCAACATCACCAGGGTCACCTGCTCTGATTTTATACCGCAGTGCAGTGCATACCGGACATTCATCCAAATTCTCGTACTTCTCACCGCGATACAGGATGCAGCCATTAATGCATGCATGTATCTTCTGCACATCTAATCCTAGAGGGCAGAGAGCTTTCTTTGCTTCGTACCTACTCTCAGGCAATTCATTATCCTTTGGAAGCTTCGGCTTCATTAGTTGAAGTAAACTCTCAAATACCTTGTTAGTCAGACCGTTGTGTGCCTTCCATTTCAGCAACTCTAGTCTGGTACCGAGCTTTGTGCTGCCATCTTCGCAATTTGGGTACAACAACTTTTTATGATCCTGTAACATGTTGTCCAGCTTAAACCTCTCCAATTCACTTTCACAGTCTTCCCTTGCATCAGCAATAACTCGGCCAAGATCATCATCGGGCTCTACTAATGCCCGTTCTTGATCACCTACTTCTTCTGCATTGTCTTCCATTGCAGTATCACCGTATTCAGGGAACAAAGGATCTTCATCTTCTTCATTGTCTTTCATAAGAACCCCTCTTTCTCCATGCTTGGTCCAGCAATTATAGCTGGACATGAAACCTCTCCGAAATAGGTGGCCATGAAGTACTCTCGAGGAAGAGTGCTCCCTGACGTTCCGACAATCAACACATAGGAAACACATAAAGCCGTTGTCTTTGTTCGCCTGAGCTACATCGAGAAATGCATTTAGGCCTGACATATGCTCGGAAGTGCGTCGGTCACCGTACATCCATCGCCGCCGTGCATCCATCTGCATCGTATAATTAAGTTTATCAAAAAACATTACAATAATATCTTCAATAGAGAAATGACCACAGTACATCGACAAATATAACTTTTTTATGTATCAATTACAGATGAAAAAGATAAGTTTGCTAACCTCGGTCGAAGATAACTTTTTCTGTGAACTAATGTGTGGCTCGGATATTTCGTCAAACACCTCGTGTGCATAGTAAAATAATACACAATAGCACCCACCTCTCTCACTCCTCCAAGAAAAAAAACAGAGGGAAGGGGGCAGCTGGGAGACAGTATATGTAGGGGAAGGGGGCATTGGTTCCGGTTTGTGGCATGAACCGGGACCAATGCCCTTGCGCGTGCCACGTGGCATGTGGCGAGGAATTGGTCCCGGTTCATGACACAAACCGGGAGCAATGCCTGCTAACAAACCGGGACCAATGCCCTCAGGCGATTTCTGCTGCCTCGGGTGCACAAACCGGGACCAATGCATAGCATTTGTCCCGAATTTTGATGGAACCGGGAATAATGCCTTTTCTAGCCCTGAACGAAAGTTGTTGTTTCCACTAGTGTAAATGAGGGATGAGACACCATCTTCCTTCGCCCGCGCGATAAGAATGGCTAGCATATCTGCCAATATATTAAACAACATCGGCGACAATGGATCGAGCAATGTAACTACATCAGTTGCTAATTACCAAAATAAACATCGAGGTCCCAATTTTACCCTCTCGATTTCCATCCATATGTAGCATGCCTAGTGAACCAGGTAAAAATAAACATAAAACAATGTTGCCAGATCAAACATCGAACGCTCATGCCGCGGTGGAGTAGGGTGAAGGCTTATAAAGTTGGTGACTAAAGTAACAGTGGCATACCAACTGCTGCAATTTGAGTATTCTTGCTGGCCTTGGCCTGACGCTGACATAAAGAAGAAAAGGAGATCCTGTATGCTGGTACAAATAAAGAAAAATTAACAGGGCAAGAGTAATCTAAGAAAAATTAACAGGGCAAGAGTAATCTATGAAAACAAGGAAAAATGGCGACTAGCCGCAAAGCAGTACATCGTTCTATATACTGGTGCATGTGTTAATCTCAGTATGAAATACACCGACGAAAATCAAAGAGAGTAGTGAGAAGGGATGGAGAAGACTTGATTGGCGGCGCAGTGCTTTGGAACGGTGTGAAACCATATGACGAAGTGGTGGCTAGGGTTTACCGTATGCGCGTAATTATATGCAGTGCTGGGAGGGACGTGGGAGAAACGGTTTTGGAATTAACGTCCGTTAATTACGAAATTAATGACTCATTAAGTTTTCCCAACCGACAAAATAAACTCGCTCGGCTTATTCCCGCAACCCGCGGCGCGGCGCGACGCGGCGCGACGAGGCAGGCGGCGGAGGAGCGCGCGTGTGGCACACCTCTCCTCTTGCCTTGCCTACTCATACATGAGCTAGAATGGCGCACCTTATTAGGTGGTTCCACTCTCTCCAAACTAGCAATGTGGGACTAAACTTTACTCCCACTCCCCACTTGTATTATTCATGAATAGGCCATGACAATTTCAGCATTTTAGTGGACTTAGTTGGGCTGGACATGTGAGCCCATATAAAGAGCCCATATAAAAATTCCAACAATAAGCAATCACATCACATAATGTTGTAGCACGGATATAATCATTGAGATATGACTCCATGCTCTTGTACCTAACAGGAGTATCTAACAGGAGCACGGCGATGTCCACCAATGCATCTACCGATCTGGGATTATATAATGCAGGGAAGACCGAAAAAGGCTTTACGCCCCGCTTTATAAATAAAGCAACCACCAATCCATAGTCATACATAACACCTCAGAGGAAAAGGAGAGAGAGAAAGGTGATACAAGTTTGCTGGGGCAACAGCACAGAACAACCCAAAGAAACATAACGCTACAACCATAGGAAAGAAAAGAAAATAGACGACCAAGATGAGGCGAGGTCCATAGCGCTCCTCCTCAGGAGTAGGGCTCAACTCGAAGGGGAAGACGAGGTGTAGATGTGGCGCGCCAGTGCCACCAACCGATCCAGCATGGCGTCCAGCTGAGCTCTGCCCCGCTGACTACATAGCGGGTGCCACTGCTGCAGAAAAGCAAGAAATTTGAACATCGAGTCAGAAGCACGCCGAAGAAAAACCCGTTCAATCACCATCTTATTTCGAATTGTCCACAGGGTCCACGACATTCCAGCAAAGATGAACCAGAAGAGGCGACGCCCCCCCCCCCCCCCCCGTCCTCCTTGCCTGACCTCCAGGAAATCGCCAAGGTCTGAGGCCCTCCACTCGGCCCCCAGACCTTCATACACGAAGTTCCATAGAAATCTAGCTGCGGGGCATGTGAACAAAATATGGGTTTCCGTTTTCGAAACCCCACAAAGAGGACACTTGCCATCCCCAGGACCTTGGCGTTTCCGGACCTCCACCCCTGAAGGGAGGCGGTCCCGCAGAAGTTGCCATACAAAGATCTTGATCTTCAAAGGTAACAGGGCTTTCCATAACCCAGCAAACCACTCCTGCCTAGGCCCGTAGAAGAGACTACGATAGGTCGACTTCACAGAGAAGGAGCCCGTTGAGGTGAGGCCCCAAGTAACCCGGTCCGGGGACCCCTTTAAGGACCCTGGCAACGTTGCGATAAGCTCAGTCCATACCACGGCCTCTGCAGGGCCGAGCGTCCTTCGGAACGAGATGTTCCAAATTCCATTCGGAGCCGCATAGGCCACAAAAATCCATGGTTCCGAGCAGATCGCAAACAGACTAGGAAAGGCCAGCTGGAGTGGTCTATCCCCTACCCAAAGGTCTACCCAAAATAGGGTGCGCCTCCCATCCCCGATGAGGAAGCGCGCCCCTCTTCGGATCTCATCCTTAATGGATTGGAGGGATTTCCAAAATTGGGATCCCTCCCGGCGCTCACAGGACAACAGAGGGCAGCCTCGAAGATATTTCGCTTTGATAAGCTGAAGCCAGAGCCCTCCCTCGTCCGGCAAGATACGCCACACCCATTTTAGCATGAGAGCAGTGTTCATCTTCCGTGAGGCAAGAATACCTATGCCCCAAAAGTCCTTGGGGGCGCAGACGTGAGCCCACTTGACCATATGGTACTTCTGGTGGCCATTGGAGGCCGACCAGAAGAACCGAGAGAGCTCCTTGTCAAATTCCTTATGGGCCTCTTCCGGAAGAAGGTAGAGACCCATCATGTACATAGGCATACTGGATAAGCAGGAGTCAATAAGCACGGATTTGCTCCCCTTAGAGGTGAACCTCCCGCACCATGGCTCAGCCTTCGCCCTGACCCTGTCTATGAGGGGCTCAAGGTCCCTCATCAAGATCCTGGAGTCCCCTAGTGGGACCCCTAGATATTCCACCGGAAAGGAGGACACCTTGCAGTTGAAATTATCTGCAATGCGCTGTCGCTCCTCCGGCGGATACCCCAAAACCACCACCTCGCTCTTGTCAAAGTTTATCTTTAGGCCCGACATGGACTCAAAGCAAAGGAGGAGGAACTTCAGATTACGGATATCTAAGTCCGAGCCTTCTACCATGATCACTGTGTCGTCCGCATACTGGAGGTGGGTTACCCCTCCTCTAGGGATAAGGTGGCCTACCACACCCAGATGTGGCCAGCCTCCTTGGCCAACTCTAACATAGTCGCGAGGGACTCAACCGCTAGGTTGAACAAGATGGGGGATAAGGGATCTGTTGGGAATATGCCCTAGAGGCAATCATGTATGATGTATTCCCAATGTATTCATAAAGTTATTAACTTGTCCTTGTTTTGAACATCTGATATATGTCATTGAATATGTGATTCGATTGTGGAACTATATATTCATGTTGTTCATACTAAATTGTCCTTAGTCATTAAGGTTGGGCTGGACACACACCCTAGACTAATGTGAGAGTTAGCTGATGAATCGGTTCCACTTGTCATGGGAATGGTAATGCCATTCCAACGTTCACGGACTTGGCTAAAGAGTTTAGCAAGTCGGACTGACCCACATTGAGATGCAACGATCAAGTCGTCATTTGCATGTCTCAATATATGTAATCCTTAGACGCGCACAATCCGAGTTGTGGATCACCGACTTAGGTTCTGTCAAATGTTGTTCTGTGACAAGGCAATTATAAAGGCAGAGTTCGGGTCGAATGAGAAGCCAGCTGCGTGATGTGGATAATCAAGATGGGATTTTGCCCCTCCGATTGGAGAGATATTCTCTAGGCTCTCTCGAGTGATATGATTCAGGAAGCATGGCCATGCGCAACTCAGTTAAGTGTTAACTGTGTCTGTTGACTAAGAGTTAGTCAGGTGAATCACATATCACGGATCGAGAAGAGAGTTGAACTATTAAAGGGATGACGATTAATCACCTATTGTTCGACAAGGTATATCGTGAGGCAAAAGGGACTAAGATGAATATCACATTGAAAGGTATGTCGTCATGACTCAATGGGACTTGGGAGTCGGCACGTTCTGCTAGGAGCCGCTACCGATTGATCGATTGAGAGTCGGACTCTAATCGTGTCCAAGTCGCCATGAGCCTGCAGGGTCACACACTTAAGAGCGGGAACAAGTATTGGTCTGGTTGGACCCGAACCGGAAATGGACTGGTTTTGTGAGTCGGACTCACAGAGGGAATGGGCCACAAGTGTTGTGAAGCCCATTACCATACGCTATATAAAGAGGGGCGCAGGTTGCCCATCGGGCATGTTAGTCCACTCCCATGCGTTGGGAACCCTAGCCCCACTCAGTCCAGCCGTCGCACCAGACCTAGCAGTCTGCCGTCCGAGCTCCTCCTCGTACGTGTGGATACCGGAAGAGGTGTTGTACGTTCAGCACTTCGACGTTCGAGGGATCGGATCGGCTGGATCGGATCGTGGGACTGCACTGCCCCGACGCGCTTCATCGATAATCCGCAACTGCGCGTCTAGTGGTAAACCTCGTGGCCTTCTACCTCGGCTAGATCTTGGAAGTACCGCGTAGGAAAAGTTTTGTTTATCTCTACGCGTCCCAACAGTGGTATCAGAGCGGTAGCTTCTGGTATTAGGCCCGTGATCCGTACATATGTGATATGTAGTTAGCGTTAGATGTGATCTAATTGCTGTTTTGGTGGTCGGTCTATGAGATAGATCGGTTTTGTACAACGTTGATTGGATCAATCATACTCGGGGTTAATGGATGATCAGGTTTCCGTGATCATACTGCTAAGGTCGTGGAACAACTTACCCCTACCGGTCGGTTTCCGCCATCGGGATATACCGTGACACATAAATCCAGTTGCGGTGATCGGAGATCAAAGAGTTTGGGCGAATCAGAATACAGATCAGATTTGGGTAAAATCGTTCTATCCGATGAATAAATCCATGATCGGGATGCAGATGAGATCTGCGTTTTCCGAAATCGTCGGCTTCGCCCTGTCGTAGCGCCTTAGATGTCGTTGCGAGTTCACAACGCCGGTAGATATTGTATCTATGCATAACTTGTTTTTGCAGGAAATTGTGAATGGTATGGCTTATGTGCATTTGATGTGTGTAATCCATACATGATCTGCGTACCATGTTTTTGTCAGCCGGCTGGAGCCTAGGTGCTGTCATTTTATTGTATACCGGCCTGCGTGTCGGATTCTCTATGTAATCTTTGATTTACTAGCTAGTGTAGCTTGTTGGAGAACCCGGTGGCATGCAAGTCGATGTACAAGTCGGCTACATGGAGTAAGATGGCACGTGACAAGAGTTGGCACGAGTCGACTTACAAGCCTTGTGGAGATGGAGATCACCATGAAGAGAGCCATACCATTTCACATTATAATTGCTTTATTTGTGTTATTGTTATGTCTCTATTTACCTCTATTTGGATAGTTGGTAGATTCTTTAATCCCTCAAAGAAGGTCTAGTCGGTCCCCCCGCCAGTGCTGCACCATCACAAGTCGGACATTCTTGGTAGTGGGCTCATAAAATTGAGGTACTACCAATTCTTTCCGGTTAGGTGGGTTTGAGTCGGACTCTTACAAGCAGAAGCACTTGGTAATCTAGACGAGTCCATCACAACGGTTGTGGGCCTCGGGGTGAGGTAGGTTGGGAGCCGGGGCATGTGATGTCACCCAACTAACAGGAGTCGTATTGGATACGATTGACAAGGTGTTGCCACCTAGATCACTTGACGGCTAGCGGTGATGCTAAAGCTCACTAGTTGGCTTGCTTATTTAGGGTCTTGAATCACTTAGCAACCATCGGAGGGATGTTGGTTCTAGTGGGAGCATAAATATTAAAGCGTTTAATATGCCTGCTTTTTATGAATAAATGTCTTAAGTGTTTTTGCGTATTTTCTGTTGTAGATCAATGGCACCTAGCAACCTTCCTCAGTTGTCCGTGTTTGCGTTGAGATCAATCTTAGAGAAAGATAAGCTTAATGGAACTAATTTCACCAACTGGTATCGTAATCTGAGGACAGTCCTCAAGCATGACAAGAAAGAACATGTTCTAGAAACTCCACTTTCAGAAGAGCCAGATGACGATGCGACTGTCGCAGTCACGAATGCCTACCGTAAGACTAGAGATGAGTCTACGGAAATTAGCTGTCTTATGCTTGCACACATGGAACCGGACTTGCAGCAGCAGTTCGAAAATGTTGAGGCCTACGATATGATCAAAAGCCTCAAAAGTATGTTCCAGGCTCAGGCAAAGACCGAGAAGTATCAAGTCTCTCAAGCTTTGCTGGGCTGTAAGCTGAAAGACGGGGATCCACTGAGTCCGCATGTAATCAAGATGGTTGGTTACATACACTCTCTGGATCGGCTGGGCTTCCCCATTAACGAAGAGTTCGCTACTGATATAATTCTGAACTCTCTTCCTAGTGCGTATGGTCCATTCATCTCGAACTATGATATGCATGGTATGGATAAGAAGATCACTGAATTACATGGGATGCTCAAAACGGCAGAGGCTGATCTCATGAAAGGCGCCAGTCAAGTGTTGATTATGCAGAAAAAGGCTAAGTTCAAGAAGAGTTCTTGGACTAAGAAGAAGGAAAGTCAGGAAGTAGCGCCCTTGGCCCTGTCCAGAGTGCTCCCTCAAAGACTAAGCCTTCTCCTACAGCCGGAGCCAATTGCTTCTATTGCAAGCAGGATGGCCACTGGAAGAGGAACTGCACCAAGTATTTGGCTGACAGAGCCAAGAGTGGAGGTGTGACTTCCAACTCAGGTACGCTTGTGTGCAATGTTATAGACATTTATCTTGCTGATGCGCCTAATAGTTCTTGGGTATATGATACCGGATCAGTTATTCACATATGCAACTCGTTGCAGGGACTGGTAAGAACTAGGAGTGTGGCAAGAGGAGAGGTTGATATTCGGGTCGGCAACAAGGCGAGAGTCGCTGCGTTGGAAGTCGGCACGATGCAACTTCATTTTACCTTCAGGATTTATTTTGGAACTAAATAATTGTTATTATGTTCGAGCGCTTAGTCGAAACATTATTTCGCCTCATGTTTGCTGAGACAAGGTTATGAGTCTAATATTAAGAATAATGGTTGTTCTTTATATTTGAAAGATATGTTCCATGGCTTTGCACCCGTTCAGAACGGGTTATTTATTTTAAATCTTGATAGTGAATCGGTCTATAACATAAATGTTAAAAGGTTGAAACCAAATGATCTGAATATGACTTACTTTTGGCATTGTCGGCTTGGTCATATAAGTTGGAAGCGCATGAAGAAGCTCCATGATGATGGACTTCTAACTTCGTTCGACTTAGAGTCATTCGAGACATGCGAATCATGCCTACTAGGCAAGATGACCAAGACACCTTTTGCAAGGAGTTGTGAAAGGGCGTCCGATTGTTGGAACTAATACATAGTGATGTATGTGGACCAATGAGCATGACAACTAGAGGTGGTTATGAGTACTTCATTACCTTCACTGATGATTTAAGTAGGTATGGATATATCTATTTAATGAAACACAAGTCGGAAGCCTTTGAAAAAGTTCAAGTAATTCCAGAGTGAGGTACAAAATCAACTCGTCAAGAAAATAAAGTTTCTACGGTCGGACCGTGGAGGCGAGTACATGAGCCATGAGTTTGATGACCATCTAAAGAGTTGTGGAATAGTTCCTCAACTCACTCCGCCGGGTACACCGTAGAGAAACGGTGTATCGGAACGGAGAAATCGGACCTTGTTGGACATGGTACGATCAATGATGAGTCGGACAGATCTACCTTTATAATTTTGGGGTTATTGTCTAGAAACTGCAGCGTTCACACTAAACAGAGTACCATCAAAGTCAGTAGAGAAGACACCACATGAGATGTGGACTGGTAAAAAGCCAAGTTTGTCTTTTCTTAAGATTTGGGGTTGTGAGGCATTTGTCAAGCGACTTCAGTCGGACAAGCTCACGCCCAAGTCGGATAAGTGTATTTTCGTGGGGTATCCGAGGAAAACCTTGGGGTACTACTTCTACAACAGGGAAGAGGGAAAAGTGTTTGTCGCTCGGAATGGTGTCTTTCTTGAGAAAGAGTTTCTCGGTCGGGAAGTCAGTGGGAGACAGTGCAACTCAAAGAAATTCGAGAGGAACCGGCTAGGGGAGAGTCGGCGAACGCCTTGGAGGCTGAGCCGGTCGTGGTACCTACACCGGTAACAGCACCTGAACCACGGAGATCTGCCAGATTACAGAGTGCTCGAGATGTTTTACTGTTAGACAGTAATGAGCCGGCAACTTATTCAGAAGCGATGGTGGGATCTGATTCCGAGTCATGGCTTGGAGCCATGAGATCCGAGTTAAAGTCCATGGATGAAAACCAAGTTTGGAATTTGGTTGATCTGCCTGACGGTGCAAGACCCGTCGAGTGCAAATGGGTCTTTAAGAAGAAAATTGATATGGATGGAAATATTTCCGTCTATAAAGCACGACTTGTCGCGAAGGGGTTCCGACAGGTTCAAGGAGTTGACTACGACGAGACATTCTCGCCTGTAGCGATGCTTAAATCAATTCGGATCATGTTAGCCATAGCAGCCTATTTTGACTATGAGATATGGCAGATGGATGTCAAGACGGCTTTCCTTAATGGAAATTTAACTGAGGACGTGTATATGATACAGCCCGAAGGTTTTGTCGATCCGGCTAATGCTGACAAGGTATGCAAACTTCAGAAATCCATTTATGGGTTGAAGCAAGCACCTCAGAGTTGGAACATCCGCTTTGATGAAGTAGTCAAATCGTTTGGCTTCATCAAGAGCGATCATGATTCTGTTTATACAAGAAGTTTAGTGGGAGCAAAGTAAATTTTCTAATCTTATATGTGGATGACATATTGCTGATTGGAAATGATGTCATGATGTTGCAAGAAACCAAAGAGTCATTGGAAAAGAGTTTCTCAATGAAGGATTTGGGTGAGGCGACTTACATATTAGGAATCAAGATCTATAGAGATAGATCCAGGCGGCTCATTGGATTGAGTCAGAGTACATATCTGGACAATGTTTTGAAGAAATTCAAAATGGAAGAGTCCAAGAAGGGATTCTTACCGATGTCCCATGGCATAAAACTTAGCAAGACTCGGTGTCCTTCGACGACTGATGAGCGAAGTCGGATGAGTGTGATCCCGTATGCTTCGGCAATCGGATCCATCATGTATGCCATGATTTGTACTAGGCCAGATGTTTCCTATGCTCTAAGTGTTATGAGCAGATACCAGGCTGACCCTGGCGAAGCCCACTGGGCAGCGGTTAAAAACATCCTTAAGTACTTGAGAAATACTAAGGAAATGTTCCTAGTTTATGGAGGTGATGAGGAATTCAGTGTAAAGGGTTACACGGATGCGAGTTATCTCACCGACTCACATGATTCTCGTTCGCAATCTGGATACGTGTTCGTAATGAACGGAGGAGCTGTGAGCTGGAAGAGTTCCAAGCAAGATACGGTGTCTGCATCTACAACAGAGGCTGAGTATATTGCTGCCTCAGAGGCGGCAAAGGAAGCTGTTTGGATCAGCCTCCTGATAGATCTTGGTGTGGTTCAGGGCGCGTCCAATCCTTTGGACGTATATTGTGACAACAATGGTGCTATCGCACAAGCTAAGGAACCTAGACAACACCAGAAGAACAAACATATACTCATGCGTTATCACCTCATTCTCCAGTTTGTCGAACAAGGTGATATCAAGTTATGCAAAGTACACACGGATGCAAACATTGCAGATCCGTTGACAAAGGCGCTACCACAGCCTAAGCATGAGGCGCACACGAGAGGTATGGGCATTAGATGCCTAGGCATATGATGCCAGGATGATTGACTCTAGTGCAAGTGGGAGACTGTTGGGAATATGCCCTAGAGGCAATCATGTACGATGTATTCCCAATGTATTCATAAAGTTATTAAATTGTCCTTGTTTTGAACATCTGGTTGAATATGTGATTCGATTGTGGAACTATGTATTCATGTTGTTCATACTAAATTGTCCTTAGTCATTAAGGTTGTGCTGGACACACACCCTAGACTAATGTGAGAGTTGGCTGATCACTCGGTTCCACTTGTCATGGGCATGGTGATGCCATTCCAACGTTCATGGACTTGGCTAAAGAGTTTAGCAAGTCGGACTGACCCACATTGAGATGCAACGATCAAGTCGTCATTTGCATGTCTCAATCAATGTAATCCTTAGACCTGAGGTTGTCGCACAATCCGAGTTGTGGATCACCGACTTAGGTTGTGTGAAACGTTGTTCTGTGACAAGGCAACTATAAAGGCAGAGTTCGGGTCGAATGAGAAGCAAGCTGCGTGATGTGGATAATCTAGATGGGATTTTGCCCCTCCGTTTGGAGAGATATTCTCTGGGCCCTCTCGAGTGATATGATTCAGGAAGCATGGCCATGCGCAACTCAGTTAAGTGTTAACTGTGTCTGTTGACTAAGAGTTAGTCAGGTGAATCACATATCACGGATCGAGAAGAGAGTTGAACTATTAAAGGGATGACGATAAATCGCCTATAGTTTGACAAGGTATATCGTGAGGCAAAAGGGACTAAGATGAATATCACATTGAAAGGTATGTCGTCATGACTCAATGGGACTTGGGATTCGGCACGTTCTGCTAGGAGCCGCTACCGATTGATCGATTGAGAGCCGGACTCTAATCGTGTCCAAGTCGCCATGAGCCTGCAGGGTCACACACTTAAGAGCGGGAGCAAGTATTGGTCGGGTTGGACCCGAACCAGAAATGGACTGGTTTTGTGAGTCGGACTCACAGAGGGAATGTGCCACAAGTGTTGTGAAGCCCATTACCATATGCTATACAAAGAGGGGCGCAGGTTGCCCAGCGGGCACGTTAGTCCACTCCCATGCGTTGGGAACCCTAGCCCCACTCAGTCCAGCCGTAGCACCAGACCTAACAGTCTGCCGTCGGAGCACCTCCTCGTACGTGTGGATACCGGCAGAGGTGCTGTAAGTTCAGCACTTCGACGTTCGAGGGATCGGATCGGCTGGATCGGATCGTGGGACCACACTTCCCCGACGCGCTTCATCGATAATCCGCACCCGCGCGTCTAGTGGTAATCCTCGTGGCCTTCTACCTCGGCTAGATCTAGGAAGTACCGCGTAGGAAAAGTTTTGTTTATCTCTACGCGTCCCGACAGGATCCCCCTGTCTCACTCTGCAGGAGGACCTAAAGGAGGATCCAATCTCCCCATTAATGTTAATCGCCTTATTCCCGCTCATGACCGTCTGCATAATCCAGCAGATGACCCTGCATAATCCAGCAGATGGCCCAGTCCAACCGACCATAAGCCTTCTGGAAGTCCAGCTTCAGGAAGACACCCTTATGGTGACGTACCCTCACTTCATGAACTATTTCATGAAGCGCCAGAATCCCATCATGGATATATCGGCCCTTAGTAAAGGCGAACTGTTGAGGGTGAGTTAGACGCTGAACCACCGGAGCCAACCGAATTGCAAGCACCTTTGTGGAAAGGCGTTGAATGACGTTGATTACCGTGATTGGCCTGAACTGACGAATATCCGTAGCCCCAACCACCTTGGGGATCAGGGAGATGACGCCAAAGTTCAGGCGCGACATCACCAAAGTCCGAATATAGAACTCTTGGAACATTGGCATAACCACCGCCTGCAGATGGCCCCAAAATCTCTGAAAGAAAGAAATCGGAAGGCCATCCGGACCGGGGGCGGAGTTAGCCCTCATGTCCATAATCGCTTGACTAACCTCCTCTAGCAAGAATGGGGCGGTTAAGCCCGCATTCTCCTCTTCTGAGACCAGCGCGTCTAAGCGCCGAAGGTCCCTAGATAGAGCGATCCCCGAGCGGGGACCAGCTGCGAAGAGCTCCTTGTAAAATGAGTAGATGTGGGAAGACAACTCCCAAGAGTCCTCAAGGAGGCACCCATCTGCCCAAAGCCACGGGATCGAGCACTTTCGGCGTCGTCCATTAGCAATAGCGTGGAAGTACGCCGTGTTGGCGTCCCCCAGCAACAACCATTTCTAGCGGCTACGCTGGCGCCAGAAGATCTCCTCTCCCTTATACACAGTCATCAGCGAGGCTTCCAGGGAGTAGCGGTGGAGCCACTGTCGCACCCTGACTTCTAGAGGATACTCACCGGTCCGAACTGAATAGTAGATGATTGGATTACGGGGCTTAACTGCTCCTGCGTCCTCTTACGAGTAGGCCAACACTTATGTGTGACAACCAAACTCTACTATCCACCATCGATGTAAACTATCCCATAGAGATCAAGATACTACCATTGACGTACTTCATACCATACACACATGGTACGTCAACGGCTTGTAACAGAATGATAGCACAACATATCTCTAAGACACAAAAGAGGGAAATAAGTTGCAAATGGCTCTCACTAGAGCAGATATAGCAAATACAATCATCCAGAGGACACATGTCCCAACATAACATCATTGCATCACAGCGGAAGCATTCAAAAGGTCTGAGTACAGACAAATCCAAATAGGCCTAAGAGGCCGGCAATGAAAGGAAGACGGAGCCCATCCACGTAGTCTCGGATCCTGCCCGGGTCCGTTATCTACTCGTCAGCAATCTCTTCGTACACCACGTAGTAGCCACCAAGTGAATCCTCGGAGAAGTAGTCTGCGGAAACCACAGCCCCAAAGGGGTCAGTACAACAACGTACTGGCAAGAAAGACTCACACTTCATCAAAGTGTAACCCGTCAACACCAAGCATAGATGCCTTGGGTTCAACGGCAGAAAGGGGATAAAAAGATGCTGCAACTGGCTGCTCTAACCAACTACAGAGTTACTACCACTTCCGGCTAACAGAAAGAAGATAAGATAGCGTATCGTAACCAACTATAACTAACCACCAAACAAACCCATCCTGGATCTCGCCCCTTATCCAAAGAAGCAATCCGAGGATAACTCACACAGTTGGATTAATGATGGTTCAAATTGTTGTGTCAGTAAGACTATTACTAGGAAAGTTATCATTAGTTAGGTGTAAGTTGTTCTGGGTACTTGTTAGCCAGTACTTTCACCAAGTTAACCATAACCGCGGAAAACACGGCTTCTCGAGAAGATTTATCCCTGCAGGGGTGCACCAATTTGGCCGTACACGTAAGAATATCCCGCCAGACGGGAATCAAACCCACCAAGCGAGGCACTCTACACAACTCAACTCTTCTTCGCATCAAGCCCAAAGCACCACGTGATGTGCGTGCGTGACTAATCGAGCCCCACGAAGAAAAGGGGACCCTCATAGCACTCTAAGACCACGCCACCCTAAATGCCGACTATAAAAGTTCCACCCTGGCCTCGGGTTCGTACCTGCATATGCGTGCATCAAATGGAAAGCCCGAACTAAGTGTGGCGATTTGGACGAGACGCGAATCGAATCAAATTGAGGGGGGGGGGCGCCCATACACGCTTCCCACATGCGGGTAGTGCGCTCATCATGGATCAGTAGACAAGACCCTTTTCCTAATTAGGGTCGACACTAGCAGGCCTCAAAACCACGCCGGGCCTCCTGCCGGTGCCTTATCAACAAGTTATTATTACCCAAAATTAACAGGTTTTTGTTTAACATCGAGCCCCAGAACATAATAGAATATGATAACAGAAGGTAACTGACAACAGACTCGAGCAAAAACAACCCTAAGCATGCTAGTAAGACACATGCACAAGCAACGGGGTTATAGGAGTGGAGGTGAGGCAATATCAGGGTTCAAGATATCATGTGATAGGTTCGGGGAACAAGCAACGATACATATGCCTAGCAGAATAGACAACGGAAAGTATCGGTAACCAAGGTTGAAAGGAACACAGTGGTTCATGTGAGTGAATACTTGCCTGCAAGCTCAGCAGCCTGGTACTGGGCTAGATCCTCAGAAGGGGTGTCGTAAAGCTTGTCTGTCTCAACGTCGTCGTCTATTCGAGAAGAAGCAAACAAACAACGCAAGGAGACACAATCAATAACATGGCATAATGCACAATCATGGGATGATGCCTGACCATTTAATTGATGCACCAGAATAAACTAGTTGACATGGTAACATGTTTAAATGGACCCATATGCAATTTGGATTGCATATGGAAAAGGTCCATGAATTAAGGTGGAAATAAATGATATACAAATAATTACCAAGTGAAAGTTGTTTAACATGATGCATGCATGATGAAAACAATAAGAAAACAACATTAGATGCAAGTAGGAAAGAAATTTACCAAGGGTGGAAATTATTTAGTAAGTTAAGAAATTTTGGGTTCTTAAAGGGGTCACACAAGCATTTGTTGTTTTCATCAAGTTAAATTGATCAAAACAGATAACAAAGTTCATATTTGAAAAGAGCACAAAATTTTAGGTGGATTACATGTTTCAATTATTGAAAAAGGAATTACAATGATTTAATTATGAATTTAACAAGTTTAAACAAGTTTTAAATGAATTTAAAACAAGTATGAATATTATTTTAATTTTATTTGTTCAAAACATAAACTCAAATTCATATTTGAAAAGGTTATGTTTCTCTGGTTTGAAAACATATTTTACAAGTTCAAAAATAATTTAATTTGAGCAAGTTATGAATTAAGCAAATTTAAATGATTTAAACAAGGTTTAAATTATTTAAGCAATTTTAATTATTCAAAACATGAAACAAAATTTATATTTGAAAAGGTGGTTTAAAATAGCATGGAAAGCATATTTTTTTATGTTATTTGGATTAAGTATGAATTACTTATGCATTTAATCAAATTTTAAATGAATTGTTTGAATTTGAAATTTGAATGCATTTGAATTATTCAAAACAGAAAACAAATGTTATAAACAGGTAGAGAATTTAATTTGGTTCAACAAACATATTTTATTTATATTGTTTGGATTTGTAAAATAAAAGTTATTAGCAATTTAAAATGAGGGATCAATCTGTGAATAAAAAGGACTTAAACTGAATAAGAAAAAGGCTGAAAATGTTTTCTACCTCGCAGTGGCTAGCCCTAGCCACTGACGAGGGGGCCCAGGGCACTGTGGCCCGCGTGGCAGCACAGGTCACTGGCAGGTGGGGCCTGCCTGTCAGCTGCTCGCGCAAAAGATTCGTTTTATTCGTGCGGGGCAGGGCTCGAACCTGCACCCTGGAACGCGCGCGCGAGTGCTGCTACCAGTGCAGTAGCGAGCGTGTTCTTGTCAGTATACGCTACGCAGTGAGGTTATAGTTCAGTTACGAAACTGAACTTTTAACTGACGAACGTTTTCTGAACTTTGACAGAACGGAGCGGTGGTCGGCGGCGATCAACGCGGCTGCTGTCGTGCTGGCTCGCTGGTGGCGTGATGTGCTCGTGTGTGCAGCAATAGAAGGGACATGAGGGAGATGGGTAGCTCACTGTGAGGGAACGGAGGGTGGTGATCGACGGCGAGGTGGACGACGGTGGCGACAGCTGCGAGGACGGCGGCAGCGATCTAGCAGGTCTCCGGCGTCGTGGAGGTGTCGAGAAGGTCGAGGAGGATACGGGGAGCTGATTCCCGGGGTCAGTCAGCGAGGAGGAGCGGCGGATTCACGGCGGTTGCCATGGATTCAGAGAAGTGGAGCTCGGGTGGTGGTTCAGAGAGGGGGATTCCGGGCGGAGAGAGAGGAGAACGACGGCGCAGCTCGAGGGAGGAGGGAGGTAGGTGGCTAGGGCTGCACTCGGGGCCTAGGGGTAGGTTTTTAATAGGGCGCAGGGGCTGCGCACGGCCGTCTGCTCGCGACGGCGCCGACGTGGCGGTGGCGGATGCGCGCCGTACAGATAGAAGAAGACCCCGAAGGGGTACCGGGCCGTGGAGAGAAGAAATGGTGGGCTGGGCCTGCGTGGGGCGCAGCCCATTGCCCCTCGCTGTGCGTTTCCTTTTTATTTTTCTCTTCTATTTTTTTTTTTGCAGAAATAGAAATAGGAGGAAAACTAGGGTTTTTGAGTTAGAAATTTTTAGGGAAAATTTTGTAACAACTCTTTATTGTAATAGCAACACTTGCCAAGTTTTGGTTTTCCAAAAGTTCAAAATAAAAGTGCTGTTTGTAATTTGATTCCAATTTGAATGATTTTGAGATTAAGTGATTATTGAAAACAAAATTTAAATAGGGTGAACCTTAAAGTTTAAATGGAAACAAATGATTATAATTGTTTTGGTAATTTTCATAAGTTCAACATAGTTGTTGTTTGGAAAATGTATTTGAATTTGAATAACATTTGAATTAAGTGATTGATTAAAAGCCACCATTTTTAATAGTTGAACCTTATGGATTAAATGGAAACAATTGAGGTTTAGAGTTGAACTTTTTATTTGAAAGATTGTAACATAACAAGTATGAAACAAAGGTTTGAATATTGGTTTGAATTTTGAAATAGAAACAATTGAAAACAGATGCAAACAAATGCAAACAAATCAATGAGTATGATGACATGATGCAAAACTTTAATAAACAAGAAACAAACATTCTAATTGGAAGTTTTCATACTTGGGATGTTACAAAACGCCCCCCTTGAAGGAATCGCGCCCCGAGATTCCTTACTGAGAAGAGAAAAGGTCCGGATACTTCTTGCGAAGATCCTCTTCGGTCTCCCACGTTGCCTCTTTATCGGAATGATGGGACCACTGCACTTTCAAGAACTTGGTGCTCTTGTTGCGAGTCTTACGAACGGTCTCATCGAGAATACGAACAGGGTGCTCCTCATAAGAGAGATCATCTTGCAGTTCAATGGAATCATGATCAGCTGCACGATCAGGATCTTTGAAACACCTCTTGAGCTGTGACACGTGAAACACATCGTGCACCTTGGATAGTTTTTCTGGAAGTTCAAGACGATAGGCATTTTCCGTACGCCTTGAGAGAATGTTGTAAGGACCAATGTATCTTGGTGCAAGTTTTCCTTTCACACCAAAACGATGAGTGCCTCTGAGGGGAGTTACATGGAGATATGCTTTGTCACCAGGTGCATAGATCATATCCCTGTGTTTGCTGTCATAGTAGCTTTTCTGACGAGACTGAGCAATCTTGAGATTGTCACGAATGATGCGAACTTTCTGTTCGGCTTCTTTAACAATGTCAGGGCCTAAGAGTGAACGTTCACCAGCTCCAGACCAATTGATTGGACTCCTGCATCTGCGGCCATAGAGAGCTTCAAATGATGCCATGCCTAGGGTTGCCTGGAAGCTGTTGTTGTAGGAGAATTCAGCATATGGAAGGCAATCCTCCCATTTCATGCCAAAGGAGAGACCACATGCTCTGAGCATATCCTCGAGAATCTGATTGACTCTTTCGACTTGCCCTTGAGACTGAGGATGATAGGCTGTGCTGAACAGAAGTTTGGTGCCCAATGCATCTTGAAAACTCTTCTAGAAATGAGAAGTGAAGATACTTCCACGGTCTGAGCTTATTTCCAATGGAACACCATGAAGAGGAACAATCTTTGCTGTGTAGAGCTCTGCTAAACTGGCTAGCTGAGATTGTTTTTGACAGCAAAGAAGTGAGCTACTTTAGTGAGACGATCAATGACAACGAAGATTGCATCGTTGCCCTCTTGGACTTTGGAAACCAGTGACGAAGTCCATTTCAATCATGTCCCACTTCCACTCAGGGATTTTCAGAGGTTGGAGAAGACCGGCTGTTTTCTGATGAACTGCCTTAACACGTTGACAAACGTCGCATTCAGAAACGTATTGAGCAATTTCACGTTTCATGCCAGGCCACCAATACAGTGTCTTAAGATCCTGGTACATCTTTGTACTTCCAGGGTGTATGGAGAGAGGAGTTTCATGAGCCTCCTTGAGAATAACATCTTTGAGACTTTGAATCTGATGAGCTGCAATGCGTCCTTCGAAGAACACAGTTCCCTTGTCATCAATTGAGAAGGACTTAAATTTCTCCTTGCCTTCTTTGATGTGTTCTACCATGTTCTTGATTTCAGCATCACGAAGTTGTTCAGAACAAATCTTATCCTCGAGAGTTGGGCTGGCTGTCAAGCTTGCAAGATAACCCTGAGGAACAAGACCAAGGTTCAGCTTCTGGAATTCTTCATGAAGTGGAGGTTGGCTTTCCATGATCATGAGATTATTGCAATATGATTTGCGACTGAGAGCATCGGCCATAACATTAGCCTTGCCTGGAGTGTAAGAAATGGTAAGATCAAAGTCTTTAATCTTTTCAATCCATCTCCTTTGCCTGAGGTTTAGATCTGGTTGAGTGAAGATGTATTTCAGACTCTTATGATCGGAAAAGATTTCAGTGCGATTACCCAACAAGTATTGCCTCCATTTCTTGAGGGAAAACACAACTGCTGCAAGTTCTAGGTCATGTGTGGGATAATTTTGCTCATGTGCATTCAACTGACGTGAAGCATAAGCCACAACTTGACGTTCTTGCATAAGAACTGCTCCTAGACCTTGGAGAGATGCATCGCAGAATATTTGGAAAGGTTTGGTAGTATCTGGGCCAACCAGAACTGGTGTAGAAGTGAGTTTAGTCTTCAGGAGATTGAAACTTTCTCACATTGTGGAGACCAAACGAACTTCTTGTCCTTCTTTGTGAGATCAGTGAGAGGTTTGGCAATCTTGGAGAAGTTTTGGACGAAACGACGGCAATAGCTAGCCAAGCCAAGAAAACTTCTTACTTGCTTCACCGTCTCAGGAGGTTTCCAATCAACAATTGCCTTAACCTTTTCTGGATCAATGGCTATGCCCTTGGCAGAGATGATATGACCCAGGTAAGCAACTTCTGAAATCCAGAACTCACATTTGGAGAACTTGGCATACAGACGATGCTCGCGAAGCTTCATGAGAGTGAGACGAAGATGTTCTTCATGCTCTTCCTCGGATTTTGAGTAGACAAGAATGTCATCAAGATATACCACAACGAACTTGTCGAGGTATTCATGGAAGACAGAATTCATGAGTCGAGAGAATGTCGCCGGTGCATTGGTGAGACCAAAGGACATGACGGTGTATTCATATAGACCGTACCGAGTGGTGAAAGCTGTTTTTGGAATATCTTCCTTTCTGATCTTTATTTGATGGTAACCCATCCTCAAGTCCAACTTGGAGAATATTGAGGCTCCAGCAAGTTGATCAAAAAGATCATCGATACGAGGAATTGGATACTTGTTTTTGATGGTTTTCTCGTTAAGAGGACGATAGTCAACAACGAGTTTCTTTGTTTGATCCTTCTTTGCAACGAACAGAGTTGGGCAACCCCAAGCCGAGGAACTAGGTTGAATGTAACCTTTCTCCATGTACATATCGATTTGCTCCTTCAACAACTTCAGTTCAGGAGGAGCTATCTTGTATGGATGCTTAGAGATTGGAGCAGTACCTGGTTCAAGCTCGATCACGAACTCAACTGCTCTGTCCGGAGGCATCCCTGGCAACTCTTCTGGAAAGACGTCAGGGAATTCACAAACCACCGGAACATTTTCAAGTAGAGGTAGAGGTTTTGCATCGAGGTTGCATAGCTGAAAAGAACTTGATTCATGTGGAGAATAGACTATCTGGCCAGAAGGGTGGAACAGAGTTATTGACTTCTGAGCACAGTCAATCGTAGCTTTATTGGCCTTCAACCAATCCATGCCAAGAATGACATCAATGTCAGAATTGCCAAGGAGAATGAGAGAAGCAAGGAATATGTGGCCTCCAATTAGAATCTGATTCTCGTGACTGATCTTGGAAGTTTGCATAGTTGCTCCAGGGGAGTTTACTACTAGCGGGGAACCCAAACCAACAAAGGGGAGCTTAATTGCTGTCGCAAAGATCTTTGACACGAAAGAATGCGATGCTCCGGTATCAAACAACACTTTAGCTGGGTTAGAGTTTACGGGGAATGTACCGAGAACGACGTCAGTAGCTTCCTCAGCTTTGTCGGCCTTGATATGATTCACCCTCGCGGTCCTCCCGACAGGCCTGTTGTTGGAGTTGAATGCTTTAGCCGGGGGAGCGCGCACCATTGCCTGGTTGGTGTTGGGACGAGGAGGTGGTGGAGGTAGCTGCCTCTGAGTGCACTTGTCAGCGTAGTGCCCCGTCTGCTTGCACTTGAAGCAAGTGACGACACGAGGAGGATCTGGCCTTGGTTGCCCCATTGAAAACCTCTGACCATGCATCTGAGATGGGTTGGGTGGGCGGGGAGCAAAGCCTGGAGAAGCTTGGGCATATGGAGCCCTAGTGACAGCACCATTTGGCACCCAGATGCGGCGCTTCTGCGTAGGGGTGGTCATGTTGGAGGAGGAACCACCCTCACACGAGTGCTTGCGAGACTCTTCGAATGCCTTGCGCCCATTTTCCTCATTGAGCGCGGTGTTAACGAGCTCCTCGAAGTCTTTGGCCTTGATGTTGGTGAGGGCATACTTGAGCTCCGGGTTAAAACCTCTGCGGAACCTTGACATCTTCTTGGCCTCAGTGGATACCTCGTCTCCAGCGTATCGAGCGAGGCGATTGAACTCACTCTGATAGCTGATAACGTCCAGCTTGCCCTGCTTAAGAGAGCAGAACTCTTCACGCATCCTTTCCATGAGACCATCTCGAATGTGGTGCTTCAGGAAGGCTTCCTTGAAACAACCCCAGGTGATTGGATAGCCAGCTCTCATGGTCTTGTAGTTCTCCCACCAAGTAGCTGCCTGACCCTTCAGAAGATAGGAGGCATACTTGACCTTGTCTTCCTCAGCAACGTGAGCGATGTCCAGAGCCTTGGCCATCTCACGGATCCAGTCATCAGCATCCAGAGGCTCGCGTGTTGCCACGAAAGCTCTCGGTCCCAGACTGAGGAACTCCTTGATACTGACTCGTGGAGTGTTCTGGTTGATTTGCTGATTAGCCTGGAACTGGGCCATCTGCGTCACGACTTGAGTCATCTGAGTCAACAGCTCCGTGATTGGCGGTGGTTCAGGCGGGGTGTTCCTTGTTGGAGGCATCCTGAATGGAAATGCATTTTAGCACAACAACAGAAAAGGATAGACTTGGCAACCGAAAGAGAGATTATTCCGACGCATGAATAGATAACCAACAGGTACATCATTACATGTTCAAATACATCAGAATATCCAACACACCATAAATGGTTCGAATGCCAAAGGATAACTAAACATAGCTAGGAACGGATACATCGGTACTCCCATGCTCATCACGCAGGACGGCGGTGAGTAGTACGGCGAGAGGTACGGTGAGGAGGACGCCCACGAAAGTAGGTAGACCGACGATCCACGTAGATCTGACGTGGTCTGAGAGCGACTCTCGGTGTGATGAAGTACATAGCATCGGCTCCCTGTGCTCCAAAGCGGGGAATCCCAGTGTATCCAGCACCGAGGTTGAGGAGTGGACCTCTGATCGGCTCGTAACCTCCAGCATCTGGCAGACGACGACCAACTGGCTGATCGAAACGTGCGAAGCGCTTGTCTCCAACAAAGTCTGTGGTGTAAGTCGCCAGACGAGTCAAAGCAAGGTAGAGCTGCTCTCTGACTGAAGGCAACTCCAGAGATAGTGTGGTGGCAACTGCGTCAATGTACCTCACAAACTGAGCGGTGGTGTGCAGCCTGGAGTTATCATGCTCATAAACATCCAAGTTGTCGTAGAGAGTGAAGTGAGCTCCCTCCGAAGTGATGTCACCACGGGGGATGTGGCGATAGATAGAATCGTCAAAGCCCCAGTAGTCAGCACGAAGGACGGTGAGACTCACATAAGCTGCCTGCTGCACGGCCATATCCACTGTGGAACCTACTGCCTCGTAGCGGTGAACTACGCTCATGCCATCATCTGACAGAATGTAGACGATAGCCTGGTAGTAGGTCTGGTCAAACTCTCGCTGCTGCTCGTAGACCTGGTACTCTGGTGCCCAACGGAACCCCAGATAAGTGACCATGTCCCTCAGCATCTCCGTATAACCGGCAGTGCTCTCGCAACGAGTCATCCGAACCACCTGCGGGTAGAACCTGAGATCCATCTGCAGATGATCGGGGAAGTTTTGATTAGACGCCGGTAGAGAACTGAAGTGGAAAGCAACAACAAGGTTTCAATGGACGAAAAGGAGGTTGAGAAGAACAGGATATCGAAGCAACAACGGGAAACACGAGACCAAAACTCCTGAGGTACTACGGAAGAACCCATCCGGGCTTCTAAAGGATCAATATCTACTGCTTAAGGAATAGAGGATCCACATTCCTATGGTCTAGTAGATATAACCATCCTAGAGAAACCAGGATACGTGAAAACCTAACTTGAAAGTTTAGGTGAGAAGAGAAAACAACGTTGCACTTCCTTACCAGAAAAGGGTGGGTGGGTGGGGAAAGAAAAAAATGGCAGAATTCCTACTCTCACGTTTCATTTTTCCTATATAGCTACAAAATAGTTTCTAGACTCAACTGCGACCAGTAAAAGGGATCCTACAGGCAGACAGGCTCTGATACCATTTGTCGCACCCTGACTTCTACAGGATACTCACCGGTCCGAACTGAATAGTAGATGATTGGATTACGGGGCTTAACTGCTCCCGCGTCCTCTTACGAGTAGGCCAACACTTATGTGTGACAACCAAACTCTACTATCCACCGTCGATGTAAACTATCCCATAGAGATCAAGATACTACCATTGACGTACTTCATACCATACACACATGGTACGTCAACGGCTTGTAACAGAATGATAGCACAACATATCTCTAAGACACAAAAGATGGAAATAAGTTGCAAATGGCTCTCACTAGAGCAGAGATAGCAAATACAATCATCCAGAGGACACATGTCCCAACATAACATCATTGTATCACAGCGGAAGCATTCAAAAGGTCTGAGTACAGACAAATCTAAATAGGCCTAAGAGGCCGGCAATGAAAGGAAGACGGAGCCCATCCACGTAGTCTCGGATCCTGCCCGGGTCCGCTATCTACTCGTCAGCAATCTCGTCGTACTCCCCGTAGTAGCCACCAAGTGAATCTCGGAGAAGTAGTCTGCGGAAACCACAGCCCCAAAGGGGTCAGTACAACAACGTACTGGCAAGCAAGACTCACAATTCACCAAAGTGTAACCCGTCAACACCAAGCACAGATGCCTTGGGTTCAACGGCAGAAAGGGGATAAAAAGATGCTGCAACTGGCTGCTCTAACCAACTACAGAGTTACTACCACTTCCGGCTAACAGAAAGAAGATAAGATAGCGTATCGTAACCAACTATAACTAACCACCAAACAAACCCATCCTGGATCTCGCCCCTTATCCAAAGAAGCAATCCGAGGATAACTCACACAGTTGGATTAATGATGGTTCAAATTGTTGTGTCAGTAAGACTATTACTAGGCAAGTTATCATTAGTTAGGTGTAAGTTGTTCTGAGTACTTGTTAGCCAGTACTTTCACCAAGTTAACCATAACCGTGGAAAACACGGCTTCTCGAGAAGATTTTATCCCTGCAGGGGTGCACCAATTTGGCCGTACACGTAAGAATATCCCGCCAGACGGGAATCAAACCCCAAGCGAGGCACTCTACACAACTCACCTCTTCTTCGCATCAAGCCCAAAGCACCACGTGCTGTGCGCCGACTAATCGAGCCCACGAAGAAAGGGACCCTCATAGCACTCTAAGACCACGCCGCCCTAAATGCCGACTATAAAAGTTCCACCCTGGCCTCGAGTTCGTACCTGCATATGCGTGCATCAAATGGAAAGCCCGAACTAAGTGTGGCGATTTGGACGAGATGCGAATCGAATCAAATTGAGGGGGGCGCCCATACATGCTTCCCACATGGTAGTGCGCTCATCATGGATCAGTAGACAGACCCTTTTCCTAATTAGGGTCGACACTAGCAGGCCTCAAAACCACGCCGGGCCTCCTGCCGGTGCCTTATCAACAAGTTATTATTACCCAAAATTAACAGGTTGTTGTTTAACATCGAGCCCCAGAACATAATAGAATATGATAACAGAAGGTAACTGACAACAGACTCGAACAAAAACAACCCTAAGCATGCTAGTAAGACACAGGCACAAGCAACGGGGTTATAGGAGTCGAGGTGAGGCAATATCAGGGTTCAGGATATCATGTGATAGGTTCGGAGAACAAGCAACGATACATATGGCTAGCAGAATAGACAACGGAAAGTATCGGTAACCAAGGTTGAAAGGAACACAGTGGTTCATGTGAGTGAATACTTGCCTGCAAGCTCAGCAGCCTGGTACTGGGCTAGATCCTCAGAAGGGGTGTCGTAAAGCTCGTCTTTCTCAACGTCGTCTTCTATTCGAGAAGAAGCAAACAAACAACGCAAGGAGACACAATCAATAACATGGCATAATGCATAATCATGGGATGATGCCTGACCATTTAATTGATGCACCAAAATAAACTAGTTGACATGGTAACATGTTTAAATGGACCCATATGCAATTTGGATTGCATATGGAAAAGGTCCATGAATTAAGGTGGAAAATAAATGATCTACAAATAATTACCATGTGAAAGTTGTTTAACATGATGCATGTGTCGGATATATACCGAATAGGGGTATAGAAGATGGTAGACAAAAGTGCCGGACTACCAGGGTGGCCCAAGCGGTAGTGGGCTTAGGTCCATTGGGCGGCCCAGTAGGCCGACGCGCAGAAGCCGGATTCTAGAAGAACCCGGATCACGGCCCGCGTGATCTGGCTTGGAGAAGAAGACGGATTCCTTACCGTCCAAGTTACCAGTTAAAACGTAGTCTTCTAGGTTTCCTAATCTGTAAGCCCTAGTCCGGCTATTATATAAAGCCGGACAGAGGATAGATTTCATAAGTTCTAAGTTGAATAAGCTCTAAGTTCTAGGTTATCTCGCCGAGAAGCTGATCCTCGCCGAGTAAAGCTAGATCTATTCCCTCACACTGTAACCCAGAATTACGGGCTTTAGTCCCTTATAGTGAGAAAGGCAGGAGTAGGTACGCCGTACTGTCGCGACGTACCGAACCTGGGTAAAATCCCGTGTTCTGTGTTACTACGCCGTCCGTTACCCCACGTCTCTACCGTAGTCTCATGGCACCCCAGTCTATGAAACACTACGATGTCTCGACAGTTGGCGCCCCCGTGGGGCGGACGACGTCAGGCGTGAAGTTCCGATCTGGGATATTAGGCGGAATCGGAAGATCGATCACTGTCGGAAGCTTGGAATTCGACAACGACGTCGGGCGCTTCCTCGACAACGGATCCTACATCCCGGCGCAAACCACTGGTAAGTGCCTGCGTTTTACCGATTGGATCTGCAATATCTTTATCGATTAACCGCGGAAGCAATGGGGTTTTGCGGTAAAAGCAATTATCTCCCACCCGCCTTACCCAGTCGAAGACGACTATGATGACGGATTTTGCTCAGATCGCCGACAAAACAGTGATACCCACTTTATCGGCATGGTGCAATCCGAGATCGCCGAAAACACGGATGACGGAAATCCCGTGCAAGAGGCAGACAACAATACACCCGTCCCAGAGACGGAAGAACCAATACCCGTCACAGAGACGGAAGATCCGACATCTGTCAACCAGACGATGAACTCGGAAACAGAATCCGTGCTCGCCGCCATTGAGGCGAGATTGGAGTCGGAACCGGATCGGATAATTTCTCCGAAGACGAAGATGACGATGCCTTCGTACGAAAAGTTAAATCCTTTCAAGAGGGATTCCATGAAGTGCTAATGGCAAAACCAGCCGATACAAAGGGTGCCGATAGCCAGGAAAGCCCTAAAACCCCCTCCGCCAGAGGAAGAGAGGGAAGACGGAGAAACCTCTCCGATATTTCCTAATGTTAAGGAGATGACAGAGGATGAACCTGTCAAAAACCTCCATCTTCCAAGAAAAAGCACCGTGCTTCCAAAAAACTCCAGTACAAACTCCGGAAGAAACAGTTAGCTGATCTCGCTGACGAAACCTGGAAGTTGGAGATGTTAGTGGCACAAAACCTGCGGAAAAGAAATCTAAGGAAATCACTGCTCCGCCAATGACAGAACTGGAAGAGCAAGAACTATTACAAACTCCAGTGGGACCCAATGAACCCCCTGAGATGCTGGAAGCCAGGAGACAAGCTTTCCAACGGCAACAGCAACAAACTGCTTAGATCTCGGCAACACCTCCAACAAACCATAATGACATCAAAATTATGAAGCAAGAAATTGAGGAGTACGAGAGAAAGCACAGATCTGTCTTAAAACCTACAAGGTTTACCCGGAATTAACAAAACCGGAAGAGCTGCCGCCGAAAGAAGGTTCTATAACCCATCTTGGCAAAAGCAGCTAAACGGCAAAGATGCCCAAGGGTGAACCAATATCAAAACCGCAGCTGAAAACGGAAGCAGCGTTCGCCATCCTGAACAATGATCTGTATTCTAACGGGGAAAAACTCCAAGGGGTGTATGCTTTCCTAGAAAAGCATTACAGCAGCAACAGCGAGGACAAGAGCGATCAGGGAGGCTGCATGATAATTCCGCCTCTGCAAAACTGTTACTTGCGCGCTGGAGCACCTGGACCGGAAGAACCAGGAGATTCGGACAAAAAAGAGGATCCGAGAAAGACAAGAAAAACCCCGACAACCGGGACGCAGCGTCTAGAACCGGACCTCATCTCCCGAAGATGGATATAAACCACACGATCGGGAAGACAAACACCGGAATGACGGCAAAATAATGCCACCTCCGAGAAACCCAGCCGAAAAAGCTGGAAGATACGATACACCTCACAGGCGTGAAAGATCTCGGACACCGCCCAAAGATAAGGAAAGGTACGAGCAGGACTCCACCTAATCCCAGAGGGCGTGACAACGGAAGAGATAGAGATAACCTCGGAAAACGTCCGCGTAACAATGGAAAAGAAAGGAGTAGATCCCCTTCTGTCCATTCAGCCGGGAGATATTCTGCGCATATTGACAGAGCAGAAAAGGATGATCTATACTTTGGTCCTAAGTGTTTCACTGACAGGATCCGAAGGATAACCCTGCATTCTGGCTTTGCCAAAGTTGGTCCAACCTACCAAAAATATACCGGCAGTACAAACCCGGATACCTGGCTTTCAGATTATTACACAGCCGTCCAGATCAACAACGGGACAGACCTGGAAGCTGTCAAGTTCCTTCCCCTAATGTTGCTAGACGGAGCCAGAGATTGGATTAATGGTTTACCATCAAGAACTGTCGACAGTTGGGATGATATGGCGAGAGGTATTCACTCAGCATTTTCGAGAACATACAAACGCCCAAATAGCATCAACCAGCTGAACCGTTGCACCCAATTTGAAGACGAACCATACGTGGATTTCATCTCCAGATGGACTGCAATGAAGAATAGTTGCTCTTGGTAACTGACTACAAGCAATGCATGCTTTCGTCAATGGCCTAAAACCCGGACTCGTACCGTTCATGGTTGGCTCTAAAAAGCACAAAGATCTCGGGTCTATGCTTACAACCGCTAATGAGCATGCTGCAGCCGAAGACGACATCAGAGCAAGAGGAGGCAACATTGAGTCACTAATACTGGCCAAGAAACACCTCGTTCTGATAAAAAAGCAACCCCGAGTCAACAACAAAGCCCAAGGAGTTAACTTAGCCTTTGGAGGAGAAAAAGGGAACAAGTGGAAAGGCCGCAGTCCGGATCCCATCAATTACACTCCTGAAGAATTGGAGAGAATTAAGTCGGAACCCTGCGTCCACCACTCCCAATTTGGCAACCTACCCATACAAACGCGCAATGCCGGCTAAATAAGCATATGAAAGGCAATGCAGATCCGGGAATAAGGGGAAGGGCTCCAGAGAAGCCCGCCAGACAAAAGCCAGAAGCTGACAAAGAAACAGTGAATCGGACACTGATAACAAAATCCAGGAACAACAGCGGCAAGGCGAACCCAAAATTTCCGAGAGTTGAATGGAGAAGCAATGTTAACTTTCCTAGCAACTCCATCAGCAAGGTGGCCAAAAAGAACACTGGAGATAAACGCAGTCATTCCTGCAACCCCGATATTCTTGAAGTATTCCAACACACCAATATCTGGGATCAGTCTGATCATCCCGGAAATATCCCTGAACCGGCACACAAGCTCTTGTTGTAAGCCCATTGTTCAAAACACTAGGCTAAGAAGAGTGATGGACGGAGGATCCAGCATCAACATAATGTACCTAGATACATTGAAACACTTGAAGATATCCGAGTCCCAGCTCAATTACAGCAATACGCTTCCATGGTATTGTTCCTGGCAGGCAAGCACGCTCACTAGGAGAAATTTCCCTAGATGTCACCTTCGGAGATAAAGATCACTTCCGACAGGAAAAAGTATCCTTCGAAGTTGTGCCGTTCGAGAGCGTGTATCACGCAATACTCGGACGTCCGGCTTTCGCCAAGTTTATGGCAAGATCTTGCTACACTACAACAAGCTGAAGATGCCAGGACCCAAAGGAGGAGTAATCACCATTGCCGTGATTTCAAGCTGGCAAACGAGGAGAAGAAGCAAAACGCCCTTTGCGCTCAAAGAGTTAAGCTCAGGAAGAACTAAGGAGTTAGCCAAGGAGGTATCGCCGAAAGAAATGCCGGCAGGGAAAGAAACTCGGAAGCCAACAGATAGCTTCAAGGCATCCGAGAATACAAGACAGGTAATCCTAGATCCCAAAGATCCGACAAAATTCGTCGTTGTAGGGACTGGATGACCAACAAATAGGAAGGCGAGCTCAACAAGTTCCTCCGTGAGAACTGGGATATTTTTGCCTGGTGTCCAGCTGACATGCCAGGCGTACCCAGGGAACTTGCTGAGCACCAACTCAAGGTTAATTCCCGGATCAAAACCCGTCAAACAAGGTCTCCGTCGATTTGACGGAAGAAGACGGAAGGCTATTGGCAAGGAAATTATCCGGCTTTTAGCAGCGGATTTCATCAAGGAGGTAATCCATACTGACTGGTCCGCAAATCCGGTATTAGAACCGAAGAAAGACACAACTGCACTCAGAATGTGTATAGATACACAGGATTGAACAAGTTATGTCCGAAAGATAGGTTTGCGCTGCCAGCGAATCGATCAAATAATAGATGCCACTGCAGCTCTGAGCTTTTAGCTTTTTGGATGCATACTCCGGGTACCACCAAATACGCATGAAAAAGGAAGATCAAATCAAGACTTCTTTATAACCCCGTACGGGACGTATTACTACGTAACCATGCCTTTTGGCCTGAAGAACGCAGGTGCAACCTACCAGCGTTGCATGCAACGTTGTTTGCATAGTCAGATTGGAAAAAACGTCCATGTTTACGTGGACGATATTGCTGTCGAACCAAGGAAAAAGATTCACTCCTTGAGGATTTGCGAGAAACTTTCGATAACTTGCGCACCTATCAGATGAAGTTGAATCCATCTAAGTGTGTATTCGGGGTTCCCTCAAGTAAACTTCCGGGTTCATCACTTCTCATAGAGGAAAAGAAACAAACTCGGAAAGATCAAAGTAATC
>JAPCYS010000822.1:0-41195 GCA_028641055.1 Alopecurus myosuroides
ATCTTCGTTCCTATACCTCTAGATAATTAGCGCATCGTACATTCACTTGATATATTTTGCAAAACGTACACATTTACTTCCTTCAAGTCGAAAGAATACACAACTTTGCATGATCATATCACATGCCTTCTGATGTCCCACATGTTACAATTTTGCTTCATCCTACAAGATGATATGTTTCCTGTATGCATCATAAGATTTATTTTTTGTGCGAGGTTGTCATAGCACAGCCAACATCATCCAATGATCGTAATTGTTGCCACTTGACATCGCCTGAAGATGCATGCATGGAGCTGGACATCATCTTGAACCGTGTGGGCCGCGGGAAGAACTAGACATGCACGACCTTGACACGATCCACAAGTATGGTGAAACCTGGTCTCTTGCAATGATATTCTGGGACAAATAAATGGCAAGAATAAGAAAGCATGTGTGACTGACAATAGAAGCATATATGAGAAATTAAAGAAGCACGGCCTTGCACTAGGATATCGTTCGCTCATTGCGTGGTCCTTCCACCAGTTTTAATCCTCCATTGATGGGTTGGTCGCCGCAGGAAACAGGAGAGAGCGGCATCAGAGCATATAGTGGGAGTGGCGGACGGCGTCGACGAGCGGATCACGCTCTGGCTGGGCCAGCACAAACCCAAAATAGGGGAGTCGGGGGGGTGGATCTATTGACTGGAGGGTGCGCCTTAGTGGGGATAAACGAGATTCGTCGACGAGAACATAATCGCGGAGGAGAGTAGAGGCATGGAGCAGCAAATTTGGTGGATTCGTTATTGGGCGGAAATTTTGGAATTTACGTGCATGCAGGCCTGCGGGGTTAGGCCTATTTTTTCGTGGTAAGCAATATCAATAGAGGGTGGTTCGATGGAAATTAAATGAAGGGCGTCGAGTGGTCCGATGATTTGTTGGCCATCGGACTATGATTTGTAGTATTTACCAATGTTAAAACATCTTACATCTCGATACAGAGAGATCCATGGATGGGAGAGTAATTGGCTTACATAATTCTTCTATAGAAGGTAAGTTCTTCACATCTTCAGATTTAGTACACTTCTCTTTAAGAGATTTCTTGACTTACTTCATCACTTCATCATTTAATTCAATCATTCCCCTCTTCTTGGGTGTTGGTATATGTGTTGGTGTAGGCTCAGGTATAGTCCAATTATCTTAGTTCTTGCTTATATTTGCAAGTAGTTCCTCAACTTCTTATGGAGTTCTTTTCCTGAAAACACAACCAACGCAACTATTCAGGTATGTCCTAGATTCAATAGTTAGTCCGTTATAAAATATATCTATGAGATTATTTTTTAGGTAATGGATTTCCAGTACTATCTCTTATTAAAGAACAAAACCTTGACCAAGATTCAGGCATATTTTCTTGTTTAATTTGTTTAAAAATTAAAGATTCTTTGCATAGCAGCATGTTGAGCACTAGCAGGAAAATATTTCTGGAAGAAAAGCATTAGCCAAACCAATAGGGCTAGTAATAGATACATGTGTCAAATTGTTAAACCAAGTTTTAGCTTCATCTTTCAATGAGAAAGGAAAAAAATCTTAGCTACAAAATAAGTGTGTTTCTTAATATCATCAGAAAATAAACTTCTCAAAGATGAGAGCTCATTCATATGTTTCATAGCACTTTCATTTTCAGTACCACAAAAAGGTGTTTTCTCAACAATAGATATGTAAGATAATTCTAGAGAGAAATCATAATTCTTATCCTTAATGTATATGATATGTGGCAAATCTAGCATCAGGAGGAGATTTATATTTAACAGCATGTCTTCCAAGAATACTCTTAAGAGCACTTGCACTAATAGTAGATTTAACTTCTTCAATAAAGTCATCATTAAGTTCAATATAGGTTTCATCAGGATCATCAATAGACTCAGGTGAATTAACGGGTGTACTAGCATTTTCAATAGGAATTTCGGCATTTTCAATTTGTTTAGATTTAACAATTGTAGCATCTAGGAAAGGACCTACTGAACCAGTATCGTCAAGCATAATAGAGGCATCATCAAAAGTATCAGAGGCATTTTCATACTCAGCAGAAGTAACAGTGTGTGTGACATGTGGTGGAGTAAGAAGCTTACTCATAACATATGGTGAATCAAGAGCAACAGAGGTGTTCAGATTTGTACCTCTCCATGTAGTGGATGGTAATATGGGGACCTTCCCATCACGAGTTTTTCCCATGATGAAAAGCTTGCAGCGAACAATATCACGTTCAAGCGAGCAAATAAATAAAGCTATGCTCCACGGCTACGACGCCAGAAAATAGTCTTGATAACCCACAAGTATAGGGATCGCAACAGTCTTCGAGGGAAGTAAAACCCAAATTTATTGATTCGACACAAGGGGAGCCAAAGAATATTTATAAGCCTTAACAGATGATTTGTCAATTCAGCTGCACCTGAAAGTAGACTTGCTCGCAATAATTTATCAGTGGTAACAGTTTTATAGCAGCAGCAGCAGTGAAATAACAGCATGAGTAAAATTGTAACAACAATAGCAGTCTTGAAAACAGCGGGATTAAAGTACCATAGGCATAGGGAATGGATGAACGGGCGTTGCATGGATAAGATAGTTCATGTAATAATAACATGGGCATTGCAGATAGATAATAATAAAGCATCCAAGTTTTAAGAAAACCATAGGCATGCGTTCCAATATAGTCATACGTTCTCGTAATGAGAAAATTGCACAACATATTTTGTCCTACCAGCTCGTTTACAGCGGGGCCTCAAGAGAAACTACTGGTAACTAAGGTGCTCCTTTTAATAAAGAACCGAAGCAAAGCATTAACACTCCGTGAACACATGTGATCCTCACATCGCTGCCATCCCCTCCGTTTGTCCCAATTACTGTCACTTTGGGGCCTCGGGTTCCGGACATCGACGTGTGTAAACAGCTTGCAGATATGATCAAGAAACATAATTATACTCATGAAACAATAAGATGTTCAGATCTGAGATCATGGCACTCGGAACGTAGTGACAATCATTAAGCATAAAATGTTGCAAGAGCGGTAAAAAAACACTAACAACGGATACTAGGCACTATGCCCTAACAATCTGGCATTATTACATGAACGAGATCATCCAATCCCTTCCATCCCTCTCAGACTACAGCGGGGATTACTCACACTTGGACGGGGGAATCATGGATGGTTGATGGAGAAGTGGTGGTGGGACGATGGTGATGATCTCCTTCGAATCCCCGTCCCGGCAGGGTGCCAGATCAGGAACTTATGATCCCCGTATTGGGTTTCGAGGTGTTGGCGGTGCTCATGTGTGTTTCTCTAGAATATGACAAACCCCCTATTGTTTTAGGGTTATGGGCATTATATAGTCGAAATGGGAGCCCGAGGGGGTGCCTGGGGCAGCCACACCACCAGGTGGCGCGGCCTAGGGGGCGCGCAGGGGTGGTGTAGGCCCCTCCTTGCCCCCCTCCGGGTCTCCTTCTAGCTCCGGGGGTCCTCGGGTGAATTAAGGTCATTGGCATCTTCTTTGGGCAAATTCCCGAAAGTTTTTTTTTCTGCACAAAAACAAGACACCAGGGTAATTCTGCTGAAAACAACGTTAGTTTGTGTTAGTTGCATCCAAAACTCACAAGTTTATAAGAAAACAACAACAAAAGTGTTCGGAAAAGGAGATATGTTTTGGACGTATCAGTTTGTTGCATTTCATTTGGTTCTTGCAAGTATCTTATCAAAAAACATCTTTATTGCAAATATGAGTAAGCCGGATGATTACGTATCAAGGATATTTATAATCATTTATATGATTCACAATTCCCAAGTATATTAATCTAGCAACTTCTACTCGGAGTCTCTCATATGCAATATTTATGAATTCTCAAAAACCATTTGCCTTTTTGTGATACGTGTTACCTTTCTCAAAACATTCCAACTATCACTTTCCGTTGTGATATTTGTGATGCTTTGATGAGTTTTTTTGTTGTTCATATATATCCCTTTAAGATAAAATTAAGCTTAATGCTTTTCTTTCAAGCAAAAATCTTATTGGTATATTTATGAACCTCTCTAGGATACCGTATTATTCACATTAGTACCTATTTTGTGTGTGCATGTTTCTTTGTCGATATATGTCTTTGTGACTGGTGTCCACTTAGAAACTTATACGCACGAGAATAGTTACATCTTTAATTGGCATTCTATTTCTTTAGTGACCAGCTTTTTTTATTTATTTTTCTTTGGTGGTTCCTAAAATGCACAAGATTTGCTTTTCATTTGGTATTCCTTTTGCACCTTAATAAGCTTGTGGACCTATGTGTTTTATCCTTGTTGGTTTGTGTGTAATGGTAAAGACATGTTATGCACTATTTGCCTCATATGTTGAAATACTATGATGTAGCTTTGCTCATCCTATTAGTCTCCTAAAAATGGTTTTCCTTGTCACACTCATCTCTTTCGGTTGAGTAAGTCTTTTATCTGTCACTCCTTGATCTTAATTTCTCAATTCTTGTTTGATTGCAAGTTGTTTTTCTTCATTTCCCGTCTTTTCTCTTGCTCTTGTTTTGTTCAAAATTATCTAGAAGGGAGTTATATTCCATGTTGTGCACACTATATAATAATTCAAATGTAACATTGTGCAGGTACCTTGGGGAGTTCCCTCTTGATTTTCTAGAACACTTGGTTGATTTTATCATAATATTGTTTTTGGTCGCGTGGTATTTCGGATAATTTGGTTGGTTGCTTCTTTGTCAAAGTATTCTTCAATTTGATATTCTTTGGAAATCTTTGGATCCTCAATAGAGTTTGATCTCCCTCCATCTATTCATAGTTGGATATATGCACTTGATTTCACTCATATCATGGGGAATACATACACTATGGGGTAGCTCTTATTATATTGGCCTTCTAATCTTTTTTCCCATTTAGGCAATGGATGCCAATGGGGGAGAATTTTAGAGGGTTTAAGGTAATTTGGTTTTATGCTTTAGTTTTGTTCTTAAGAATTTTCCTTCCATGCTATTTCATCATTGCTCTCTGTTTTGCATGGTTGCTTAATTCATCATGTAAACCCTCATAAAAAGGGATTGTCATCAATTACCAAATGGGGGAGATTGAAAGCGCATGGTGCCCCATATGTGGTTTTGGTAATTAATGACAATCCTCATGGACTAGTGTTTGCATCGAGTTATCCTTAGAGATCTTGTCCATAGGAAAGATTGGAGTTCATGTGTTGAACTCTAGAAGCTTTCATGATGACCTTTGTTATATTCAAGGATTTATATGAAGAATGGTCATGTATTTAGTTGTGCATATTTCTAGTGTGTCTTGAGGAAAATGATTAGATGGTCCTGCGTGATTATCTTCAAGACATCATCATTTGAAGTGAGAAGAAAAGATACAAGGTTGATCAACCAAGTGACCAACACACAAAGCTACAAGATGTACCAAGTGGGATTATGTATCTCGTGGTATGGTAAGAAATTGTCCATATAGCTTTGTGAACTAACCCATGAGGTGTGTGTGGCATCTCTATGTGTGGTTAGGTATCTTTCCATGAGCTCGCATCAAAAGAAAGATTTCCTAGCCCATGGTCTATGTCGTCGTCAAGCGGTGTTCGTCATCAAGCTTGACATGGAAGCTCAAGTGAAGCATCTAGAAGAAATCATATGCTTTATGCTTGCCACCCATTTGGAGATTGTGGATCTTGAAGATTTTCCGATAAGGGTCTCTCCCATAATGGTGTATGGGGGAGCAACTTGAAAGTCTTCATCAAGCGGAGCATGTGCTAGCAAGCAAGATCAAGAAAGAGGATCCATCTTGAGAGACTCAAGATCGTCATCATATATCTCAAGTGGATTTCTCAAGACAACGGTATGATCTTTATATATTTTCTATTTTACTGGTCTCATGTCTTTGGGAGACCGGGTTATAGGATAGATAGTCGTACTATCAAGAGGCTTTGTCCATTTATTGTTAACATTTTCAGTAATAAAGAAAGGATCTGTCTGCATGACAAGGGTTGAAAATATACTATAATATAAAAAAAGTCAGGGAAAACGTAGACGTGGTAATTTATTTTTGACATTTAAGCTCTGTCTAATATTTGTTTTAATGGATAAAATCTACGATTGCTGATTCAGTACAAATGTTAACCCTGAAACAGGAACTGAACCTAACACTGATGTGTCTGAAACTGACATGTGTTCCGTTGATGATTGGCCTTCCCATGCACGCTGCTATCGCCCGAAGCTACAACTACAAGAAGGTACTAGCTATTTTTTTTACCGTTGTGTCCTAATTTCTTTCAATCAACTACAAAATAAATTGTTTCTTTGTGTGTGTTTTGGGATGTAGGTGATGACATACCGAAGAAGAAAGGGCGAGGTGTTGTGAAAGGTTTGAAAGCCAATAAGAAGCGTCATGCCAATGGAGCTGCAAAGCTAGGTGTTGATTTCTCTGAAACATTGGGTGGTCCAGTAGGAATGAACAACCGTTCATTCAAGGATGACTTGGTAATCACAATGAAAAGAAGGTTACCAATTATTGGAGTGAGGAGGTGGACAGACATTCACCCTAACATCCATCGCATGATCGTCACAGATATGTTGGTGCGTACAACCTTTCTCACATGTGTTGTCTGCTTTTTTCGTCCATAATTAATGTACTACTACTAAACTAAGTCTATCTGTTTGTTCTACGCATTACAGGACAGATACGATATGCCAGATACAGACGAAACACACGAAAAGATTCTTAAAATTGCAAAAGAACGCTACAGAGGCTGGCGAGGAAACCTAAGCAGCACTTACAAGGCATACAGAACAGATGATGCCAGAAGGGCAGTTGTCCCAGAAGATTTACAAAAAGAAGAGTGGAAATGGTTGATCGAGTACTTTGGCACTAATCCGAAATTCCTGGTTATTTCTATACTACCTGTTTGTGAATTTTGTACTATCATCAAATGGCTTGTCTGACAAGTTTTTTTTTATAATTGAATGAGCAGGAACTCAGCCAAAAGAACAAGGATAACCGTTCGCAGATGAAGACAAAACACAGAGTAGGATCAAAATCCTACTCTCAACTCAGTTTTGAGAATGTATGGGCCTACTCACTATGCATGCGTCAGTGTTCACTTTGCTTTAATGTTTATAGTATCTAATTGTTGCACTACTTGCAGAGGGATTCGGAAACTGGAGAAAAGCCAGACTGTGTTGCTCTCTGGAGACTGACCCACACAAAGAATGAAACATGGACTACAGAAGAGTCCAAGGATGTTTACGTGAGTTAACTGACTTAGAAGCTACTCTAAACATATTTACTGTTCTCCATCTTGGATGTTTCTTCATATGATTTGAGATTTTTTTTTGTAACCAGGAAACAACATGTAAAGAGATTGAAAACAGATTAGAGGAAACTGGTGTTCCATTGTCAGCTGAACAAAGAATCAATATTTTCCAAAAAGCATATAATCTAAAGTTCAATGCAAGTCATCGCAGCCTCGTGGGTTCGGATACATGGCCCAGGTGCAAACTAGTTCTCAGCGGTCTAAGTTGCTGTTAGAGGAGCAAGCTCGGGCTACGGCAGAGACCCAAAAAGTTAACTCCCAGCTCACCACGAAGGTCACTACTTTAGAACAGAAGTTACTAGATGAACGTGCAAGCATGGAAGAGAAGATTAATGTAGAGCGGGCTGAGAGAGAAAATCTTGAGAAGAGATTAATGGAAGAGCTTGCTCAAAGGGAACAACTGATGGAGTCGGAGAGAAACTTAAGAAAAGAATTTGAAAATAACTTGGTTGCACAGTTTAACTCACGGTTCCAGGCAAAGTTTGACGAGCTCTCCGCACAGATGGAAAAGCAGAAGACGACTACACCTCAGGTGATGATAGTCATACAATTGCAAACTAGTAAGATTTAGTTGTTTACTTGCGTTGCTAACAGTGCACTTTGTTTTTGCAGGCGTCTAAGAAGTCGAACCAGCAACCATCACTTACCAACAGTCCTGCTAAGAAAATAGTTCCTCCGCACAGCACGATACAGAAAAGTCGAATGTTTAAGTCATATGTAAGTCACAATCTTGTACAATTCGGTAGTACATTCTGTTTTTGCTTCACCCACACTATAGCGTTGCTGCACCCACCCTATACTTGCTGCAGTTTATGTTTCACTATGGGTTGTGGCTTCGTTGAGTTACAACAACTGTTTTGCTTCATCCGCACACTATAGTCTGCTGGTTCTTATGTCAGCATGTGTTATTGCTGACTAGACTCACACCTTTTTACAATTGATTGCAGGACGTCAATCAAACTTCTGATGGAAACAAATAGCTGCACTGGATATTTCAGTTTGATTTGATCTTGATTTGATCCATGTGGTACGAGAATTTCATTTGTATATATTAAAAATAGCTATGAGAACTATTATTTTGTGTAAATAAACATATTTTACGTACCCTTTTGAACATTTTAATTCAATACCCGTATTTTTTGTTTCCTTATTTTTTTTTTCTATAACGTGGCAATAGGTAGTTTACCACGATAATTGTAGTGTTGCGTGAAGACTCAGTCGCCACAACAAAGTGTTTTGTTAAAATAGACTCTCACCACCATGAGGGAGACATCGTCGCAATATTTTTTCTCCACCAAACTAACTTTGTTGCGATAGTTCATTCACGCCACCAAACTATGTTCGTTGCAATACAGAATTACCATACTTCTCGCCACGAAACTAAATTTTGTAGAAATAGAAAGGCGCAACGAATAGTTGAAGTTGTCGCAGTTGTTTCTAGCTACTAAAATTTGTACGTTGCGAATAGTACATGTCGCCACGAAAATAAAATTTGTCGAAATACAATGGCGCCACGACAAGTTGTTATTGTCGCAGTTGTTTCTAGCAACATAAAATGTGGATGTTGCGAATACTACATCTCGCCACGAAACTAAAATTTGTAGAAATAGAAAGGCGCAACGAATAGTTGAAGTTGTCGTTGTTTGTTTCTAGCTACTAAAATTTGTACGTTGCGAATTGTATATGTCGCCACGAAAATAAAATTTGTCGAAATACAATGGCGCCACGAAAAGTTGTTATTGTCGCAGTTGTTTCTAGCAACATAAAATGTGGATGTTGCGAATACTACATCTCGCACGAAACTAAAATTTGTAGAAATTGAATGGCGCCACGAATAGTTGAAATTGTCGCGATTGCTTATGGCTACTAATATGAAGGCCGTTGCGATTACTATTTCAAAATCATCTTACCACGATTGATTGTGTGTGGCAAAACGTTGTTCCCACGCGTATAATGTTTGTTGCCATAGTTTTTTGCCACACAATTGGACGTGGCAAATAAACTCGACTTTTGCAACGAAAGAACAAGCGCAACGGAATAGTCGCCGTTGCCACATTGGTCACTCGCCACGTTTGGGTATTTGTTGCACTAGAGGTGTACCAACGAAATACGTACGTTGCGTTATGTGCGAGACGCGACGGAAACGTGCGTGGCAATTGGCCTAGGAAATGGTTGGAACAGGATTCTTTTTTAGCGACGAATCTAAGTGCGCGGAGACAGCCTTCTACCACGGAGTTTTTCGCGACGCCTCCCAACGAAACCGATTTCGGTGCAACAAAACCCTATTGCGACGATAAGTCACTTTTTACAACGACTATTTTCGTTGCAATAGACCGATTCCGTTGTAGTGAGGGGATCTCAAGTGAGTAACGTGATAGAATTGTTGTGGGGATCTCAAACCTTTGCATACTTGCATATCATTTTTCTTGGTTCTTATTTGGCTTTTATCTCCATGGGGTTTTGGTTCTTGTCGTGATCTTCATGGAAAGCCAAGGTTTATCGAAAACGGTTTGGCAAGAAAAACTTGTTACATTTTCGGCGGTGAAAATATCCGGTTCAGCTTTGAGAATGTTTCCACGCCTTACATGTGTTGTAACTTATCCACTCCTTTTTAGTTTGGATATTCTTTGTTTGTATCTTTCCAACCCAATTGGATTCACCTCATTCGGAGTTCATTCGCAAAAGTTATGTGTGTTTTCGTGTTGGAGGTTTTAACGGTTGTTCCTATTTGAGAGGTCAAAACCTTTCCTCGTTTGGTTTTATCTTCCATTGTTGAACAACTATGTTTCTCTGCATACTCTTGTATTTCTTGTTGTTGCGATTTCAATGAGCCCAAGAACATCGAAAACGGAGTCCATATGCAAAAGTTATAACATTTCTCGTATCGGTGTTCAGTCATTCTAGTGCAATCCGGAATTAATCCGGAAAATCCGGTTTCCGACTTGGCCGCCAAAACCTTTGTTAGCATCCGGAATGCCTCTGAATATTCCGTCTGTCCGGAATTATTCCGACTTGGTCGTTTATGGGCGAAAACGGCTAGTTTTTTAGCACATGTTTAAGGGGTCTTCTTCCCCTTTGTTCCCAAGTCTTTTCTAGCCCGTTTTTCTTCCCCCTCTCCACAATTGTTGACTTTGGAAAAGCTTTCCACTCTCCCAATCCCTCATATGATTCTTGCATATCTTTAAGGGAGAAGGTAGAGGAGATCTAGATCCACATTTCCACCAATCCATCTCTCCTCTTTGTGAGGAGAACTTAGTGAATCTAGATCTTGGAGTTCTTGGTGTTTCTCCTCCATTGTTCTTCCTCTCTTATTCCCCCATAAGCATTTGTTGCTTTGTTGGAATTTGAGAGTGAAGGATTTGAGCACTTGTGCTCTTGACATTTGCATCGGTTACATCAGTTTGCTATCTCCGCGAGGATTCATGGAAGTGAAAGTTTGTGAGATTGTTACTCTTGGGTCTTGGACCCTAGACGACTTGTGGTGTTCTTGGGAGCCTCCAATTGAGTTGTGGATGTGGCCCCAAGATTGTGGTGACATCGAGAGCCTCTGATACGTCATAAACGTATCCCTAATTTCTGATGTTCCATGTTGTTTTCATGTTATTTCCCACATGTTTGCTATACATTTTATGTCATTTTTATCGATTTTCCGGACTAACCTATTGACAAAATGCCACAGAGCCAGTTCCCTGTTTTCTGTTGTTTTTAGTTTCAGAAAAGTTGTTCTGGAAATATTATCGGAATTGGATAACTCGAAGACCGGAAGTCTTAGAATCCCCTAAGGTTCCACGGAGTCACAGAGAGACCTCAAGAGGGGCCTCAGGGAGCCCACACCGTAGGGCGGAGCCCCCTGGCCATGTCGTGGGGTGGTGTGGGGCCCTTAGGCCTCCGTCACCTCTACCCTTTCACCTATTTATTCCCCCGAGACGTAAACCCTAGATATATTCCACTTTGTCCAGAAAAAACAACCGAGGCCGCCGTTATCGTCATCCCGAGATCGGGAGGTACTGGAGCTCTCCCTGGCACCCTGCCGGGAGGGAAATTCATCACTGGAGGGGTCTACACCACCATGCCCTTCTCCGAAGTGTTGCGTGAGTAGTTCATCCCTGGACTACGGGTCCATAGCAGTAGCTAGATGGTTGTTCTCTCCACTTTGTACCTCATGTTTAGATCTTGTGAGTTGCCTAACATGATCAAGATCATATTTATGTAATGCTACATGTTGTGTTTCCTGGGATCTGATGAATGTTGAATGCTATATATTCTGATTATCAATGTATCATGTTATCTTCATGCATATGTTATTTATGATCCTGCGTGCTCTCTGTTATTAGTAGATGCCCTGGCCATGTAGATGCTAGTAACTCCAAGAGGGAGTATTTATGCTCGATAGTGGGTTAATGCCCTTTGCATCTGTGCTCGAGTGACAGAAACGTGACAGATGGAGGATGTGTTGTTGCCATTAGGGAGAAAACAACAATGCTTTGTCTAAGCATGATGTTATTGTTTACATTAAACACTTTGCTTACTGCAATTATCTGTTGCTTACAACTTAATGCCTAATGTTTGTCCGGATGATATTCGTAGGGTGGATTATTAGTCATAGATGCAGTTGGATAACGGTCTATGTATTTTGTTGTAATGCCCGCATGAATCACATAGTAATCTTTATGTCTTGGATATGCACTACGGTGCAACCTTCATTTCTGTCAATTGCCCAGCTGTAATTTGTTCACCACACATGTTATTTATCTTTCATGGAGAGACACCACTAGTGAACTGTGGACCTCGGTCCTTTTTCCTCATACTGATAAATCACCTCGTGCTTTCATACTGCTCTCATATTGTTCCTACTATTTTCCACACCATACGTTTAACCTCTTTGTGTTCAGCAAAACCGGTGAGATTGACAATCTCACTGCTGCGTTGGGACAAAGTGATTTGATTGTGTTGTGTAGGTTCCATGTTGCTGCTGAACCGGTAGTGCGTCCTGCCACTTCAAGTGCTTCAACCTTCAGAGATTGCTTGTCCTCCTACTGGTCGATTCAACGTTGGTTTCTTTTCTGAGGGAAAACTTGCTGCTGCACTCTTCACAACCTTTCTCTTGGGGTTTACCAACGAGGGCGCCTACATGCCATCAGCCTCCAATTAAGTTGTGGATGTGTGCCTCGATCAAAGATTGCCAATAGTGGAAGGTGAAATAGGTCTTTGTGGCGAGGTTCATCGGAGAATAGGGTGAGGCCTTTGTGGCGTTGAGTAGGCCTCTTGTGGTGAGCTCACACCCCTCCAACTAGACGTACTCCCCTTGTGGGAGGAACTCGGGAATACATCATCGTCTCCGTGTGCCTCGGTTATTTCTATACCCGAGCTTTCTACTTATGCAATTTACATTGTGATACCCTTCTTGCTTGAAGTTATATATCTTTCTATCACCTTGTTACTTGTCTTGCTTAGCATAAGTTATTGGTGCGCCTAGTTGACCCTAGAATATTTAGGTTGTGTGCTTGTTAATTTAAACACCTAGTTTATTTCTGCATTTAGCAAGCCTTAATCGGAAAAGTTTTAGTCGCCTATTCACCCTCCTCTAGGCGACATCGTTGCACGTTCAGCCGGGGCGGAGGTGGAGGGGCGAAAGGACCGGCCTGGGGGCCGGCCCGATGCCGAGGTGGAGGTCGGGGCATTCGGGTGCCCTCCCGGCCTAGCGCACGACGGGGCCGGCCCAAGGCCAGGGTGGGGGCCGGCTGGCTTGGTAGGGGGTCCGGCCTGGCCGGGGTTTGAGGCTGTCCCCCTTGTTTCCCTCCCTTTCCCTCCTTTTCTTCTTCTTCTTCCACACCGTCTTCTCGGACTTCTTCCATCGCTTCTTCGGCATCATCTTGGGCGCGTTCTTGGGCCTCCATGGTGGGGTCACACCTAACCACGCATAGGGTTGTCCCATGAGGTATCTTTTCTGGCGCCGTTGCCGGGGAGGTAAGGTAAAAAGTACTCACATCCTCGGGTGCGAGTGCTCGAAGTTATTTCCTTTAGATTCTGCAATTATGTCTTTTTGTTTCTTGTTTTCACTAGTTAGGCTTATTTTTACTTGTTGCTTGTTTTTTATTTTTACTAGTTAGTATTAATGGAAAACAGCAAAAATATGAGAGAGCTTTATAATATTTATCTTGAGTTAGTACATGAAGTGTTTGAAGAGAAAATTTAAAAACCTATGGAAATTCATTTGCATGCTAGTAGCAATGTTATTAGCATTATTTTTTTTGAATACCCTTATTGCTGATGCTATGGAAAAGTCTAAGCTCGGGGAAGCTAGTTTTGATGAATATGATATTTTTAGTCCCCCAAGTTTTGAGGAGGAAATTTTATTTGATGATACTTTGCCTCCAATATATGATGATTATAATGATTGTGGTATTCTAGTTCCACCTCTTTACAATGATAAATATGTTATTTTCAGTCCACCTACTATTGAGGAGAACACTAATTATGATTATAATATGACACCTATATTTGATGATTATGGTGATGAGAATAATAATGATAGTTATTTTGTTGAATTTGCTCCCACTACTATTAATAAGAATGACTATGCTTATGTAGAGAGTATTAATTCTTTTATGCATGTGGCTCATTATAAGAATGTTTTATGTGATAATTATATTGTTAATTTTATTCATGATGCTACTGAAAGTTATTATGAGAGAGGTAAACATAATTTTATGCATCTCAACAGTATCAAGTTTCCCCTCTTTATGTTGAAAATTTTGACACTTATTTTGTCTTCCTATGCTAGCCACTTTGTGCTTTATTGAATTGTTCTTATACAATATTATTTTTCATAGGAAGTGGGTTAGACTTCAATTTGTTTTAAATTTTCTTCTTGATGCTCTCTTTTGCTTCAATTCATATTTCTCATGTGAGCATCTTCTCAAATTATCATGCCTAGCTAAAAGGCTTTAAAGAAAAGCACTTCTTGGGAGATAACCCATGGTTTTATTTTTGCTTTGTTTTCCTCTATTTTCTTTGAGTCAAGGGGTTTTATACTTCCGTAGCAACTCATTTGTATCTTTCTTTTCATGTTTTAGTAGTGCCAAGTAAAGTTTCTGACGAAAGTTGGAGTTGGTTTTCGGATTTCTGCGCAGAAAACAGATTTCTGCTGTCCACCGTAAAACATCGTATAAAATCCAGGAAGATCAGAATGATATGAAATTTTTGTTCGTATTCATCGGATAATTCCCCAACTTTTCTTAGTTTACCACTTTTTTATTTGAGCTATAGAGGATCTTAGAAAAAAATTATCTTTACCTGTTGTTCTGTTTTCACAGATTTCTGCCAATAATTGCATTTGCATCTTAATCTCTTTCTTTTGATGTTCTTTTGAGAAAAAGAGTTTTTAAAGAAGTTGTGACAGTAGCTAATGTGTTTATGAGTGTTAGTATTGTGTTGAAACTGAACCATGTGAATTTATTATTTCGATTGCACTAACGTTGCTAATGAAGACTGTGAGAAGTTTGGTGTGAAGGAAGTTTTCAAGGGTCAAGAGAAGAGGATGATATGATGTGATCAAGAAGAGTGAAAAGACTAAGCTTGGAGATGCCCCGGTGGTACATCCCAAAAAATTCCAAGAAGAATCAAGCATCTAAGCTTGGGGATGTCCAAGGCATCCCCTTCTTCATCAACAATTTATCAGGTCACTTCTAATGAAACTATATTTTTATTAGGTCACATCTTATGTGCTTTACTTGGAGCGTCTTTAATTTTTTGCTTTCAGTTTGTTTAGTTTTCTTTGATGTAGTTTATGGTTGGATCTTATCATACTTTTGTGGGAGAGAGACACGCTCCGTTTTCATTGCTTAGAACACTCTAATTTTCATTCTTATTGTTCTTTGAGTGTTCACTTTTTGCTAGTACTGCGTTTAGCCTTTGTTTTCATGCATCTCTTATTCAGAGTTGTTAGTTTTAGTAGTGTTATGTGAGTACTCTCATGTTTTCTTGCAGTATCATTTAGAGAGTTTCTGTTAAAGCATGTCTTGTATGGTGCTTGTTGGGAAAAGAAACCGCTGCTTGAGGTAGAATTTTTATCGGTGCAAGTAGAAGCTTGTATAGACTGTGGCTAGAACTTTTTCATGCGATGCTAAATGTTATTTTATTTTTAAAGCCTTGTGGTTATTGAGTAGCATGAATAGTATCAAATAGCTGAGAGTGTTTAATATGCCATTGAAACATTCATGAGTTGTTCTTGTCATAGTAAAGCATAAATTTATGGTATTCTCTTTCGAATGTTTTATTTGGTTGACTTGGCGCATGGTCACACCATTTTTATGACTATAAAACAGTCATGAATAGCCTCCATGATCACTTAGTTTTTGAACTTTTGATGCCACTTATGCTTTGATTGATGATGTTTATGTCGCTATGCATGATTATGACTCTTACGCTCTCTTGATTTGTCGCTCCCAGTCTTTTGCTAGCCTCCATCTGTACTGAGTATGAGCTCTACTCGTGCATACAACTCCCTAAAACCAAAGTTTTCCCATTGTGTCCACCATACCTACCTACATGTGGTATTTCACTGCCACTCCAAGTAAATTGCTCATGTGCTGCCTTTAGAACTTTCAAAATTACTCCTGTTTTGTGTTCCTGTTTTTGCTCATGAGGACGTCAATAGAGAATCTTTATCTCACTTGTTGATTGAATTTCACACCCTGGACTAGTGGCTTCATCCGCTTATCCAGATGATAGATGAGCTGGCAGCGGGGTGCCCAGCCCCAAATTAATGCAAACAAATTCTCTTCACCATTTTCCCCCTGATTCATCATTCAAAGCATAATTGTGTAAACAAAAGAGAAAGAGTGGTGACCTTCTACCCAGATGCGTCCTTCATATGGGATCTACTCTTGTGAATCTAGTTGGCTTGTGACGTACTGTATTTTTTGTTTACCATTCGTTGACATTAGCATACACCTCTCCTAAAATATAGACACTCCTCCATGGTATGTGATTGTTGGCAGGCACCCGAGGATTCGGTTAGCCATGGTTTGTGAAATATGGATGGGAGGAGTGTCAAACTTTTAGTACCTATGTTTAATAAAATAAAAATCTCTAGCACATGAGTGATCCTTGCTTCCCTCCGCGAAGGACCTTTCTTTTACTTTTATGTTGAGTCTCCATCTTCTAACTTTATGCACAGGTGATTTTTATGTGCATTTGTCCCATAAACATCCATAATTGATTCATGATGTGTTATTGTTTATTCTCAAATTATTTGCTCTAGTCTTCCTCATGAACTTTGAAGGTGTCCTGGCATTTACGTTTTGCTCCACTCTTAAGGACTAGCGAAATACCACTTTGCCATGCTTTCTCTATACTTGAAACAAACGTATATCTTTCTTTGTATTATTATTCATGATCTTTTATTTGAGATACTCCTCATGATGCAAAGTGATTGCTATGTTTTATTATTAAAGTTCTATTTATCATGTTTGTGTTTACAGTTCTATGATCTCAGCTTACATATGCTTTTACATTATAATGATCAAGTTTATGTTAGTAGCATGTCACCTAAAAAATTATTGTGTTTTATCGTTTACCTACTCGAGGACGAGTAGGAACTAAGCTTGGGGATGCTTGATACATCTCCAACGTATCTAAAATTTCTGATGCTCCATGATGATATTATGCCAATTTCTACATGTTTTCTCCCTTCTTTATAGCATTTTTACACATTTTCCGGGACTAACCTATTAACAAGATGCCACGGAGCCAGTTCCCTATTTTTTGTTGATTTTAGTTTCAGAAAAGTTGTTCTGGAAATATTCTCGGAATTAGAAAATTCGAAACCCGGAAGTCTTAGAATTCCCGAATGTTCCAGGAAGTCCAAAAGAGACCCGGAGGGGGGCCTAGAGCCCCCACACCATAGGCTCGCGCGGGCTCCCCCTGGTCGCGTCGGCTAGTGGTGTGGTCCCCTCGGGCGCCCACCGACGTTGCCCTTTCGCCTATATATCCCCCCGAGGCATAAACCCTAAACATATCGACCTTTTCCACAAAATACATCCGTAGCTCTACCGCCGCCACCGACAAGTTTTGGGGGACAATTCTTTGTTCTGGCACCCTGCCGGGACGGGGAAGTGCCCCCGGAACCATCTCCATGGACTCCACCGCCATCTCCATCGCCGTTGTTGTCTCCTATGATGAGGAGGGAGTGGTTCTCCCCCGAGGCCGAGGGCTCTACCGGTAGCTATGTGGTTCATCTCTCTCTCTCCCATGGTGTGATCTATATGCGATCGTGAGCTTTGTAATCTGGTTGAATTCGTAGATGTTACTCTTCATCTTTTGCTACTCAAGTGCTTTATTAATATGAACTTTGGAGTCACCTTGTCTCGCGGTGTGAAGGTGACAGTGTGCACATCGTGTGTGTCTCCTCTATGAATTGTGGTGTTTGTCTAGTACAATCTTGGGCGCTCATAGTGACAGCATGGGGTTAACTAGACATGGGAATGCTTACTTTAAGGAATGCTTTTTGCAGCCCTACGCAATGATTAGTGTTCGTTATTTGTTATGAGATCTCTGTGAACACTTTGATCGCGGTGTAAAGGTGACAGTGTGTGCACCATATGGTTTAGCATTATATTTATATTTTGTGTTGGATAACCCTATGAAATTGTGGTGTTTGCGTGGAACCATCTCGGTCCCATGGTGATAGCATGGGGGTTACTTGGTTGGGGAAGTGCTTACTCTGAGGAGTGTTGTTAAAGCCCTACGCATGGATTGGTGTTGTTATTCGACCGAAGAGTGGTTAAGAGTAGCATAGTGAAGAGAAGATATCTAGTTATTCAGTTATGTGATCATTGTTGAGAGTGTCCTCTAGTGAAAGTAGGATTCCTAGGCCTTATTTCCAAGCATTGAAATACCATTTTCTACATGTTCTGCTACATGTTTGCTTGCAGCCATATTTATTTCAGATTGCTATTATTACTTATAACCATCCATATTACTCGCATTTCACTATCTCTTCGCCGAACTAGTGCACCTATATCTTGACAAGTATATTTGGGTGTGTTGGGGACACAAGAGACTTCTTGTATCTTGATTGCAGGGTTGCTTGAGAGGGATATCTTTGACCTCTACCTCCCTGAGTTAGATAAACCTTGGGTGATCCACTTAAGGGAAACTTGCTGTTGTTCTACAAACCTCTGCACTTGGAGGCCCAACACTGTCTATAAGAATAGAAGCGTGCGTAGACATCAAGGTAGCGCACCATTAACCAAGTCATCAAAATAAAAGCGGGAGAGGAGAGAATTCACCTTGTCATGTATCGCCTTTGCTAGATATCTTGTCATGGGTCCATTGGGTGTTGGGCTTGGTGTAATGGGGTGTGCTGCATCATTTTCACTTAGAGAAGGTTCCACTTTTATGTGACAATGAGAATGCTATCAAGATCACCTACAACCCCGTGCAAGAGACACGAACGAAAACATATTGAGATTCGTCATCACTTCATCCGGGATCATGTGGCAAGAGGTTATATTGAGCTAGCTTATGTCCTAACCAAGGATAACCTCACGAACATATTCACGAAGCCTCTAAATTATTCAAGATTCATGTTTTTGAGGAACGAGCTAAAATATCATTGATTAAAGTAGTTAGACTTGAAGATCTTGCACACACACCTATAATTGACTATGTATTTGGGTTTAGGTGTAGGCATGGACATAGGGGGAGTGTTATCCTAACACATTGGGTTCTCCCTTCCCCCATTCTGCCCAACGCAAAAATTCATTGTTATCTCTCTATTTTTATTGTTGAATTGTGAGCTAAAATGTTGAGAATTGGACATGCACCCAAGATATATCTTCGCGGTGTCATACCATAATCTCTTACATGGTGTCTTAGGCCACCAACCTCTTCTCTTGAAGAGTTGGTTTATTTGGTTGTTATTTGGATTTTATTGGTTTTCTTTTTGAGTTGCCTGGTTTCATAGAAAACACACTCAATCCCGGTTTTAATCGATTGGATCTTGCAAGTTTTGAGTGTGAAGTACCATTCCAATTTGTATTTCTTATCCCAAGCCAAAATTCCCTAAAAACCAAGTTACATAGTGTCGATTAGTCATCTCAACAAGTCCCTCGGATGATCCGGTAGGGTTTCGATTAAGAGAACGTAAGGACGCTCGTGACGATCGTCGGCTAACAGGAGGGCACGATTTACCCAGGTTCGGGGCCCTCGTAGAGGAAACCCTTACTCCTGCTCTTTTGATCTGTATTATCAGTAGATTGGTTACAATTGGGGTTGCTCAAGTCGAGAGTATGATCTCGAGCTCAAGGCTTTGGTTGTCTAGAATAGATTGGATCCCCCCTCGGTGGTTCTCCTAGCCTTATATAGGTGGCTTGGTCTCAAACCGTGTCCGGGGGGGTTACAAACCCTAGTTTTAGGTCGATACAAGTTTCCTTCTTGACCCGCAAATCTTTGGCGGTTGGCTTCGGTTGGGCCTTCTAGAATCGTAAGGTGGCACCTCCCTCTGGGCTTATGTCTTAGGTCTTGGACCGGGTAGCCTCACCCGATAGGTCCAGGATTCATCCCCGCGTCGGTAGCCCCCGAGTGTTTATTCTGCTGAGAATTTTGTCGAGTGGACACTCATAGTTCGTCTTGATTTCTTCGACTGATCGTTTCAATCGCCTGGTTCGGAGGGCGCCTGCCCTGTACGCGATGCGCTTCGGCACTCGAGCATCGAGCGATAAGTGTGCCTTTTATTTGGCTATTTTCGCAGAAGGATGTGGCTCAGTCGCTTGGCTCTCCCGAAAGATTAGGGCCAAATAATTGATCTAGGGAAAAAACGGTTTTGGCCTACCCAAATTCGAGACCTCCAATTCGAACCTGGCGAGGTGATTGTTGCGACTGGGTCGTGGAGGTCTTACCGAGTAGAACTTAACCTAAAGGGGTACCAGGCGCGTCCGCTAGGATTTTTATTCGTGTTGTTGACACGGAATTTTACCGGACGATGGAGCTTGAGTGCAATTCCAGGCCCATAAGAGAGATCTTTGGGTCTTACCTTCATACTCGAAAGAATACGGCATCCGGATGTGCCTAGTCGGCCGAACGATCCAGGATAGGGATGTGTAAATACATCGTGTGGTAGAGTTGCGGGAGCCACACACTTGCAATTTTACCTTAATCATGTCCTTGGGATTCTTCAGGTGAAGAGATCTTCCTTCTTCTTGATCTTGTGCGAAAGATATTTCGTGTTATGAAGTTTATACGAAAGAAATTTTCGTCATGACGTGCCCATACGAAAGAGATTTCGTGTCAGGGTGCCTATGCGAAAGAAATTTCACGTCTTGAGGTGCCCATACGAAAGAAATTTCGTGTCAGGGTGCTTGTGTGGAAGAAATTCCGCGTCTTCGATGTGCCCATACGAAAGAATTTTCGTGTCTGGATGCTTATGCGAAAGAAATTTCGCGTCTTGATGAGGAATGCAGTGATGTCACTGCGCACTTGTTTCGTTCTGACTCCTCCCGATGGGACGTGACGAGGTTGAGTAGAGCGTGCGGGCCCATCTTGTCAGCTTTTTGACCGGAAACGATAGGTCATGTCCCGGTTTTTTCGCTGGCCGCGCGCTATAAATATGCACGATCTTTCATAAAGATCGTGATGGGGTAACTGTTCCCCGCCGCTTCGTTTCCACTTCCCGCGTGGCAGCCGCGATGGACGCCACGTCACTTAGATCTACGGCTTGGATCAATCTAGCCCGGGTATAAATAATGACCTTTAGGGGAGGGGTAAAATTCCCGGCCCTTAGTCACTTTCTTCCTCCTCGCGCACACCTCCTTCTCTGTAAGCACCAAGAAACTCCAATGGCAGGAGGGAAGAAGCGCAGCGTCGCCGTGTCGTCCTCGAAGGATGTGGCGAGTGTTTCCGCGCTGCCTCCTGTGAAGACGGGCAACTGGCGCGCCGCGAACACCACAAGGAAGAGCATCACCGAGATGCAGCGGGAGGGATTGCTTCCGCCGGAAACTGACAAGCGCGTGCGCCTGTCCAAGAAGGAGGACGTCCCCAACGCCCTCGCCAACGAGCGCGTGTTCTTCTCCGAGCACGTCTCCCACGGCCTGTCTCTCCCTCTCCACCCGTTCCTGCTTGGGCTGTTGTCTGTGTACGGCATACAGTTGTATGACCTCCCTCCAAATGCGATTCAGCACATATCGTGCTTTGCGAGTACTTATTGGGGATCCGCCCGCACTGGGGGCTTTGGAAGGCCATATTCAAGGTGCGGATCTTCCGGGAGAAGGCGCAACCAGGCGAGAAGTTGGGGGAGCCGCTGCATACAGGAGGCTTCGGGACCGAGGCGAGTAAGGATGTCCCCTACATGGAGATGTACTTCGTCGACTCTACGCAGGGGTGGCGGAAGAAATGGTTCTACGTCACCGATAACAACGCGAGTGGAGCCCCCGAATTCCAGCCATTCGCCCCTTTGAAGAGATGGAACTCCTGGCTGCACTCGCTCACTGCCGAGGAAGGTAAAATTGTCGCTCCTCTACTCGCGAAGGTGGAAAGCTTTCGGAACAAGGAGTTGGGGACCCCGCTGAATGGGATACACCTATCGGGTGTGTTTCTTCGTTGAAGGATCCAACCCCTTCAAGAGAGGCCAACCGTCATGTGGGAGTACGAGGGCGTCAAGGACCCGAGCCGTGTCTGCGAAGATATTCTTTCGAATGCCGAGTTCGAGAAGAAAATCGTGGCCATCACCAAGCTGAAGAAAGGAGAGGCCTGTTCGGAGTGTCCCTTCGAGCCATTCGAAGCGGGGAAACCTCCGAGCGAGGTGAGTTTTCTAGATTTTTCTTCCTTGGTTTTATTCTTCCACGCGTGTGCTTCTTTCGATTCATATGTTCATTTGCTCTTCTTCTGTAGAATAAGGATGTGGCAACATGCTACCCGCCAATTTCTGCAGACGATGTCTCAGATCTTCTGGCGAGTTACATGGAAGCCCCCCATGAGACTAGCGTCGTGGATGCTGACTCGAGCTAAGACCATGATGAGGTGGATGAAGAGGAAGAGTCGGGTAGCGACCAACTTCACCACCGCAAGCGCCGCAAGCATGAGGACGACGAAGTCACTTCAAAGGATAGCTCTTTGGGTGATGAGTCTGTCAAGGTGATTGAGCCCCTTCAGGTGCCTCCCCTCCGCACGCTTCCTCCCACCGGTCGTCAGCTGAAGGTTTCCACTGCCTGGAACCTAGATGTTCTCGATGAAGACGACGAGGATGAGTAAGTCTTGCGCTTTCCGTTCTTAACCGCGAATCTTCTTCCCTTTCTTCCCGTTCTAGGTCTTTATATGATTTTGTTTTTAACAGCAGTCTTGCGACCATCATCCCAGGCCGATTTGCTTCTTCGATTCCTTCCATGAAGAAAAAAGAGGCTGTCGCGGATCCTGCTCCAGCTGTTGAGGTTGCCCGAAGATCTCCAAGCCTCGCAGGAGCAACCGAAACCCCAGAGTATGGGATGCCTATTTTCGTGGGTGGAGCATCAGCGAGCAAGGAGGTCTCGGGTAGTTCAGCAGACCCTCTGTCTACTCCTAGGGCAAGGTAAGCCCGTTTACTTTCTCGCATCTTTGCTTCACTTCTTCGGAATTTTATCGGGTGCACGGCAGTACTCCCGATGGGAGTAGCCCCCGAGTCCGTGGTCAATTGCTTGCAGTTGGCCATGGACTGTCGTGGGATAATCACGGCAGATGTTACCGGGGGTAACTGATCTTGGGGCAAGACGACACAGGTATTTGGGAGAGGGTTTAGCTCAGAGGAAAACATGGTGCAATTCGATCTAGTAGCCGGCAATCAAAGTCGCCGAGTCTCCGATCTTGATATAATAACTCAACTCTAGGATTACACTTGATGCTCGATATCACACGATGTTGCTAGGGTTCTTAGATCTCTGCCTAAACTAGACCCGGGGGTCGGTTTATAAAGCACCCGTACCCCCTGGCTTGTTCTACAAGGCGTATCCTGAATCCTACCCGGACACGGCGCACTAGCCCTAACTTTCCTTTACAGTAACCCACAATCCGGGTCATTGGGCCTACAAGCTTGGGCCTTCACAAGTTTCCTTATCCTTAGCCGGATCCTGCACATCATCCCTTGGGCCGGGTTTATTCCTTGGAGTTTGGCCTACCGGGCTATCATCCCCCCGTCAGTAGTCCCCAGAATAGCCTGGGCTTCAAGGATTATCTGTGAAGCGCTCGCTATTCCCTGCAAAAGACATCGAACACATGTGCACGAAGACCGGGTTAAGATGCTTTGACATTCAGCTAGGCCTTACTCCATGGAGGCCATACAGTAACCGGGTTTCTCCTCCAAACACTTCCAATTTTCCAGTCCAAAATGCCAAGATTCCATACTTGATAACCAATCCTGATATCGCGGGGTTTGATTTCCCTATTCTTTTTATCCAGATGCCTTGCAAGATATTTGGCGCATATCTCGCCAAAACTCAAGTTAATAGCCGTTTACCTCCGTAACTCCCGGCTTCCACTCACTGTGCTAGGTTTATCCATCCGCACTATAAATAGGCCCCTTGGGGGTGACCCGAACCCTAACGGCTCATTTCCCCCACTCCATTCCTTTCTCCTTCCGCGCTCTCTCTCTTACTGAACGCCACCACGGGAATTCCACGCGCATCGCCGGAGCTCATCGGCCGGAGGCTTTGCTCCGCCACTGCTCGCCCCGCGCCGCCGCCAAGGTCCGCCGGCGAATCCTCATCCGGCCCGTCAAGAACCGCGAAGGGACACCAGGCCTGCGCCATCTGCCTCCGCAAGGCCTCCCTCAGACCTCCTCCGGTAACCTTTTTACACCTATCAATTGCCCCTGCAACTTTTGATTTTACCTCAAACTAGATCCAAATCTGCCCGACACGGATTTCTCGGCTAGCCGAATTAGATTGCCCATATTCTCTTCTAGCATGCATAAGAGATAAAGCGCATACTCCAATACACTCTCCTACTGCCCGCAATCGTTATTCCCACCACAAATCTGAAAATAGAGCTTCCAATCTAGGCTCGAACTACCCGAAATTTCCGCCTTGCATTAATCACCCGGCTGGACCTTTCCTTTCTAGTTTCTTTTAATCACGTTAAGTGCCTAGGAAGCCGTTTACTGTCTTCAAAAACTTCTTCAGCATTTAGATCCCATAATTTTCGCCATAATGCCTGATACCCGGGTAATTTCAAACTTTGCTCTGCGAGCTAACACCCGGATCACTCGCAATTTTTCATGTCTCTATTTACACGGCCTATACTTGGCCGGTTCGCAACTTCCATGCCTTAATTTTCTTCTTACTTTGTACTTTGCAGGTCCACCACATGGCTCCCAAGAAACAGGGGAAAACTCCAACCAAGGCTAAGGCCACCAACACCATTTCTGCCAACTGGGCACGGTCTATGGTCACAAAGGCCAAACTGGAGGAGCTGGTGGAACTGGGAATTCTTCCTCCTCAGGAAAATATCCAATGGAGGGTGCCGGGTAAGGAGACCCGGCCCACCCCTACAAAGATGAGGTAATCTGTTTCGTGGAACATGTGACCCGGGGTTTTCGACCACCGGGTCACCCCTTTTTCCGTGACATCCTTAGCCACTACGGCCTTCGTGTCTTTGATATCGGACCCAATTCTGTGCTAAATATTTCCCATTTCATTGTCCTTTCCGAATCTTACTTGTGCACTCCGCCAAGTCTAGCTCTTTTTACTGAGCTTTTTCAATGCAAACCATGCCGCGAAAGCGGTGATGGGGCGCTTCTCGCTTGCGGCGGGGTTTCGATCCAACGCCGCAAACTCTCTGATGCCACCCCTCACCCTCAATTCCCATGTCAAGCATTGGCAGCTCTCGTACTTTTACTGCCAGGACACTTCCCCACCCGGTCAAAGAAAACTGACGGGTTACTCGGAGGGTCTTCTTGATATTCCGATAAGTTAGTGCCTTCGCCCCTGACCCGGACAGGGAGGCAATTCAACCTCTTCTAGCCAAAATTGCCACTCTTATAGCCCAAGGCCTCATCGGGCTCAACCTGGTGAAGACTTGGGTTGATTTCAGGATTCAGCCCAATTCCATCCGCACGAAGTTGATGTGCGAGTATTCAGGGGAACCTTCTGATCCGCTCCGATATTCCAACAACATCTTCGCAGCCGGCGACACTCATAAAACCATCAAGGGTTTCTTGACGGAAAAGCTCGATGTAATCCGGAACATATCCGGGTTAGAGCCCTTTACACTTGAAAACCCAGCTCCCAAGGTAAAAACCCGACTTTGACGCCTTTACTTTCATTCTTTCCACTTGATACCGTTGATAACCTGTGCATTAACGCCTTTCAGGCTGATGACGACTTTTGGAAAACCAATGCCTCCCCTAGCTCCGAAGGTCCAGAGGAGCAAGAGACTGTTCACTCGGATGAAGGTACTCTTTGAATTTTATTTGATTCCTTTGAACTCGTCATAACCCCTTCATTTTCAACCATAACTTTGATGATATTCAGAACAAGAGGATGACGAGGAAGAAGACTCGGATGGCAAAGTAGAATCCGCCAGCGACGGATGAACCGGAGCCGACAACCAAAGTCGGATCCAAAAGAAAAGCTCAAGAGGCCACTTCCAAGGTTTCATATCCCCTCCTCGCATTCAATTCACATTGCCTTAATGATATACCTGAGCTATCTTGACGTTATTCCACTGGCCATTCTTTGAAGGAGTCGCCCATGATCAAGCGTAGGTCAACTCGAAATCACCCGGGTGACGATGCCATTAACCCGGGTATTTCATCGACCCCCACTCGGCGGGCTGGTAATTACTCTATCTTTTCTCGATCGGCACATTCTCCTTGAACCATTCTTTATGACATCTAACCTGACAATTTTCAGCCTCTCCCGAGTCTGATGACGGGTTTCCTTGTGACTTTGCGGTGAACACCGGGTAAGATCCCTTCCAGATGCTCTCCCACACTTCATCACCCTTTCCTGACTGCGTATTTAACTGCTTCTTGATAACATTTACAGGGCCACGGTCGTTGTTAGCGACCAAGAGGATGTGGAAGACGAGGGCCCGGGTCAGGGGAGCCCGGCTGATAAGACTACAGCCGTGTCTGGCGGTGAAAAACAAACATCGCCGATTAAACCGGACACCCAAGAAACCGAGTATCCAATTGCTTCCCATGCGAGCAAGAAGAAGAAAGCCACAACCTTGGGTGCCGAAGGAGTGTCGGATTCCAACGCACAAATGACCCGGGTTCCGCCTCCCTCTAAGAAGAAAACCTCTTCTCGGAATTCCCAAGGCCCCGGGTCTTCTGATACGGGTAAAGATACTTTTGATCAATTGATGAACACGCTCCTCACCATGAAGGCTTCGGAGAGCGAGATTTTAGAGCGCATGGCTGCAGAGCAGCCAGGTCTTGTCATCTCATATTGCATATCTAGTCCCCAAGTTCCGAGTATGACTTGCAAAAGTTATGCTTGGTACTTCACCCATATTTATCTTATCATAACATCCAACTGATGCTTGCCTTCCTTTCTACTTACAGGCACAGATAACCCGTCTGATGAAACTTTACTGAAGACCGAACAACGTCTTCTTGCCGAGATAAAACGACGGGAAATCCTCGAGGATGACATGGAAACTTTGAAGAAGGATGTTTCCAAATACAAGAAGAAGTGCCATACCGCTCAGACTGATCTGAAGAAGCTATCGGACCAAATCACCGATACTTATCAGATTTTACTTAGTAAGTTTTTGTTTGCCGACTAGCTTCATGCTTTTTGTTATGCGCTACTCTGGATTACTGATACCTTCTTGCTTCTGTTTCAACTGTAGGTGCCAACCTTGCAACTCCAGAGGAAGATACTATTGCCAAGGCTAGGACTCTAAAGACTGTGCTCCGGACTTTCTTTGCCGGCACAAAATTTATATTGGATGCCGTAAAGTGGCCCACGGAAGTATATCCGGGTGAAGAAAACCTCATCCAAGCCTGCTCCACTGTGCCTGGCTGGATTGAAATCTGGAAGCGCTCGTCATGCCGCATCGGTATAACCCGGGCTTTTACCTTGGCCAAGGCCTTCTTTCCGAAGCTTGACCCGGCGAAGTAATATCCGGGTTTCCCGAATTCAAGGCGGATGGCTCCAAATTTACCCCGAAAGATTTCAAAACCATTCAGTCCGCAGTGCGCCCCTCGGCCACCACTTTGGCCGATAGCTTGGACCTGAACACGATAATGAGTGCGTACGACGCCGATGGCCAAATTATCACAGAGGAAGCACCCCCGCCTTTTGACATCTTGGAGAAATGGGCTGATCACTCGGCCAAGAAGAGGGAGGCAACTGCGAAGAGGGAGGCCGAATTAAAATCGGGGCCGTCTGCCTCTACACCAACTGTCCTTCCACCTATCCGCCCTGGCGTGGTGAGTCGGGTGGTGGCGCTGCCAGGAACGCTAAGCAGCAGGCCCAGAGCAAGACCCGGAAAATCGCACTCAGGAGGCCGAGTAGGGTAGTGATATCATGATACCTTTGTCGAGTGGCGCCTTCGCATCTGAATTACTTATTCTGTTGATGGTGCGCATGTGCATCTCTGATACCGATGCCATAACTTGTAATGCATTTCTTAATCCATGGTATATTCTTGCGGCTTTCCCGGCCTTTTGATAATCGTGCTATTTTGTCTGTTCTTTTGAACTTGTTCTTGATACCCGACTCTCTTTTTAGCTCCCTTTGTAAGACTCGATTTTCCAAGTACTAGGGGCTTTGATAAGTGGACTTTTCTTGAAGTCCCCAAGACTCGGATGGTAGGGCCGTTCGAATCTTGATATCCAAATAGTTTGTTTCTGTTTCGAAGTCCCCAGTCCTCATGACCCAAAGTACGAGTCATGGGGGCGTGGCCTTTCTCAGAGGACAAATTATTTTTTACCAAGTCGAAACCCTAAGGCCATCCCGTGTAAGTACTGAAGTTATGCTTGATAGTCATTGAGTTTCCGGCTATTAGCCTTGTACTCTGCATAAACTTGCGGTTTAGATGACCCTTTTGACTATCTTATACTGTAGGCCGTCTTTCGCGTGGATACCATGTTGTTACATCTATACGAAAACAGGGTCAGGCAAATCCCATTGGGCTTCATGGCTGATTTAAATCATAAGCGAACGAATCATGCCACTTTTAGTGCGAGTCACATCGAGGCTAAGTAAGAAAAGTCAAGAAAAGTTGGCTCCTTTGCCGAGTTATAAGATTGCAGCCGTACTCGTTTGCGAGTAATCGGCCCCTACAACTTGTAGACATCTAGGCCGGGTCATTCGGGTTAGTGGCTGGTTACTTGAGCAACCAGCCCCCAAGACCTACATGCGCTCGATGCTTTTAATGATATTGAATTACTGATGTTGCATGGATACGACTTACTTGTAATCAGGATGTAATGATATAGGACTTGATAACCATCTCTTTATTGATACTAGAAATTTTGGATCAGCAGGCCGCCTCATTAAAAACCTTCCAGTCCCCTTAGGTACCCTGGGTAGGAAAAGAGCGCGTCTGAAACCTGCTGCCCGTTACATTGTTTAGTTCTTCATAAGCACCGGTCCCGGTCTGGCTTGGCCAATGCACATTCTCCATATGTTGGACCTTTTCCTGATGAGTACCGGGTTTGCTAGCCAACCCGGGTGGGGTATTTCGACGACTTGGCTGGTTGTGAGCGGCCGTGTAACTTTTTCCTCTACAGCGGTTTGCTTGGGGAATCATCCTCGATTAAGGCCACCATTTTAGCATCTTGCGTTACCTTGGATTTTGTTCTTTCACCTTCAGTACTCGGCCTTTTTGATGTGGCTCTATCCTCCGGGTCTGCTTGAGACCGGTAATGCTTGAGTTCTTCTTTTCTACAGGCCTGCTCGGCCATTGCTGCATCTCCTTCGTCGCATTCAGCTGCTATGTCTCGATTTCCATGTATGGTAATGGTCTTCTTGGGACCCGGGATTTTTAGCTGTAGATATACGTAACACGGCCTAGCCATGAATTTGGCATAAGCCGGCCTTCCAAATAGCGCGTGATAGGGGCTGCGCAATTTCACTACCTCAAAGGTGAGCCACTCAATTCGATAGTTATCCTTTGACTCTCCAAAAGCTACCTCCAATGCGATTTTTCCCTCGGGGCATGCTGAATGACCCGGTACTATCCCATGAAAAACTGTTGAGCTTTTTTGCAGTTGAGATTCCTTGAGACCCATGCGTAGGAAGGTTTCCCAATACAGTATATTGATGCTGCTTCCACCATCCATTAAAACCTTTTTCAGTTCGTACCCATTGACTTGCGGTGCAACTACTAATGCCAAGACTCCTGGGTGTTCCACTCTTCCCGGGTGATCCCTTCTGCTCCATGTTACCTCCTGTTCTGACCATCTCAAGTATCTCGGGACGGCTAACGACACTGAGTTGACCGCTTGCTTCAGTATCTTTTTGTCCTTGTTAGAGCCTCCTGTGGTATGCACATGATATTGACCCAATTGTTTGGGGTTAGCCTGGAAACCTCCTGCCCCCCCTTGGTTATTACTTTGATTTCCAGCCGCCGGGTTACCAGCTGGGGGTGGGCCGTTGCCCGGGTTTGCCCCTGGACCCGGTCCTCCTCCCCGTCCTGCACCTCGCATAGCTCTGTGCACTTCCTCATTTTTCCATCTTTGTAAATCGGCGCACTGTTCCAGGGAGTGGTTAGCTGGCCTGCCATTCCTGCTGTGCTTCGGACATGCCATCCTGAATATGTCCCAATTGTTACCCGGCCTTGGTGGACCTTGATAATTTCCTCCATTGTGGTTACCTCCGTTGAAATTTCCTTCTGCTCTTGGCCTTGAAGACCCGGCTTCTGTGTTGGCGACAAACTCGGAGCCTCCTTCGAAAGGGCGCTTGTTCTGGCTATTTCCATTGTTACCTGATGCTGATCCGTTGCCGGTTCTTCCATTACCGCTTGTGTTTGCTTTTGCCTTCTTGTCATCAGCTTCTTCTTCTGTAGTATCTGTCGCAGCGTGTTTATTGCACGCATCCATCAATTCTCCCATTGTGACTTCCGACGCATTTCGACTGGACTTCATGCGAGTTAACTTTTGCACTAAAGGTATATACTTGCATGTTTTTGCCATGGCCTGTAGTGCATCCTTGGGCTGGATATCCGTGGATGAGTGAAGTATCTCCATAACCCGGCGCACCCAACTGCGCGCCGATTCTCCCTTCTTCTGGACGCATCGCTCTAGATCATCAATAGTGAATAATTTCCTGCAGGTCCCGTGAAAGTGTTTGACAAACGCGGTCTTCAATTCCTCCCAAGACTTGATCGATCCCTCTGGTAGATTGGTGAACCACAATTTTGCTGCTCCTTCCGACATCATCAGATACATGAACTTGGCTTGGAGGTTCTCGGACGCGTTGCGAATTGACATTGCCATCTCGTAACTGCTTAGCCATGTTTCGGGATCCATGGTTGGCTCATAATTCACTACTTTCCCTGGCTCTTTGAATTTTTCCGGGTAAGGTTCAGCTCTAATATTGTCCGAGAGACACTTGGGTCCCGCAAGAACGGTTGAAGCCGGCCTTGCTCTAGAAACGTGTGATGCCGCGGGGGTGCGGCTGGGGCGGTGCTGCGGGAGGTCCATGCGCTGCAGACCCGGCCGCGGCCCTCCGAGCCCTAGAACTGTCCACGACGGCCTGTGCTGCTGATGCTGCCTGAGCGCGGGGAGGAGGCGGCATTTGTTGCTGCTCTTCCCTCCGCCGCGCTGAACTTGTTTGGATATTCCCTTGCTGCTGACTGACGTATGGCGTCCCGTGCATACCGCTTCTGTGATCCGGGTAATTGGCTTGCTGTGCCACCGCAGTGTGCAACAGCTCGATGGCTTGCCGAGTCTTCTCTGCATGGGGCGACTCTCCCACAGGGATTTGATTCAATGCGAGTGTCGCTGCATATACGTTGTCCATAGGATTGTTGTAGTGGCCGGCTGGTGTGCGGAATCGTGATGGTGGCGGCGGCAGTAGATCGTTGCCGGTTGTGACTCTAGTTTGTGGTGGGGGTAACCCGGTCCGTTCATTCGCCGGATGTGTCGCTGCTGTCATCTGTTGGGGTGCGGTTCCCTGGTTCACCACTGGTATCGGCTGGTCCTGAGGTGTAACGAATAAATTAGCCGGATTAATAACCCCGCCCGTTGCTGGTAACCTGGTGTGGTGCCTTTGATGTATTCTGGATGTTTCCTCTCGAAGCCGGGTTTCCAACGCATCTAGCTCGCGCCGTCGTGTGGCCATCCCTTGCTTTTCTGCCTCTACCTGCCTTCTTTGCTGTTCCAGCGCACGACGCGCCACATCCAGATCCCTGACGCGTTCCGCCGCGTTTTCCGGAGTGATAACCGTTGCGAGAACCGTGGGGTCTAGAATCAGATTGTTATCAAATAGGGCCGGGTGGCGCGGGTTCAAAGGACCCGCCCCTGGTGTCCGGTTTTCTAAGAATCCGAACGTGTTTGCATGCAACTCCTCATCCGCCGCTCTGCTGGTTACTGACGCCGACTCTCCATCAACCCGGGTCAAGACCGGGTCTCCGTTAACCGCGCCCTGTTGCTGGGCCACTGCCTGAGCCGCCCCGACTGATGCCGCGGTTGTGTTTCCTTGGTTGGCCGCGGGGGCCGCATAGACTGCAACTCGGCGTGCGATATCCGGTGCAAATTCAGGCTGTTCTTCCTCACCGTTCTCCTCATACCGGTTTTCCAGTAGATCCAGGATAGACCCGGTATCATCTTCTCCTTGGGCCCGGTCGCGTGGGGTCCATGCCGGCTCCTCCGGCTGTTCCCACTCCGCGATGGGTTCTTCTGCCGGATATGTCGTTCCAGTCGATTCTTCATCATCTGATCGAATAGACGTGGCTTTTCCTGGCATAGAATCAGATCCAACGTTGTCAGGGATCGAATGGGAAGCACATACCATACCGATGAAGACGCTGATCCGGCCGATTGTCACGACGGATCCGGTTTCGAGGTGATCCGACTCCGGCCCCCAGGAATCGTCCACCACCTTTTCTCCTTCGTGGTCGATGTAGATTTCGCCGATGACAAGATTCTCCATGCCCTTCCGAGCTTCTCCCGTGATGTAAACACCTTTGGACGCAGGCCCCACGGTGGGCGCCAACTGTCGTGGGATAATCACGGCAGATGTTACCGGGGGTAACTGATCTTGGGGCAAGACGACACAGGTATTTGGGAGAGGGTTTAGCTCAGAGGAAAACATGGTGCAATTCGATCTAGTAGCCGGCAATCAAAGTCGCCGAGTCTCCGATCTTGATATAATAACTCAACTCTAGGATTACACTTGATGCTCGATATCACACGATGTTGCTAGGGTTCTTAGATCTCTGCCTAAACTAGACCCGGGGGTCGGTTTATAAAGCACCCGTACCCCCTGGCTTGTTCTACAAGGCGTATCCTGAATCCTACCCGGACACGGCGCACTAGCCCTAACTTTCCTTTACAGTAACCCACAATCCGGGTCATTGGGCCTACAAGCTTGGGCCTTCACAAGTTTCCTTATCCTTAGCCGGATCCTGCACATCATCCCTTGGGCCGGGTTTATTCCTTGGAGTTTGGCCTACCGGGCTATCATCCCCCCGTCATGGACTCAAGCCAAAATTTTCTTCTCTTGTTTCTTCCTTTGCCTTGAATTCTATCGGGTGCACGACAGTGCTCCCGATGGGAGTATCCCCCGAGGCTATACTCGACTGTGTACAGTCGTGTGTAAGCTCAAGTGATACGTCTTCGAATTGGATTTTTGACTTGGATTTTTTGCAGGCTCTCCTCGACTCCCCAACCGCTTTCGGGCGTCGAGTGCTTTCAGCTGAAGCGAACTGCGTTTCCCTTAGGGTGGATCGCGACCGGCTCGTCCCGGACGGTCGCTCCCTTCAAGGTAGGCTAGTGGACCTTTCTTGTCTTTACCGTTTTTTCAATTGTAATGGTTGCTCCAACCGCGTCCTTTGTATTGCAAATGAAGTTACCCGCCTGAAGGCTGAGAAGGCGGAAGCTGTCTCTCGGGTGAAAACCTTTGAGATGGAGCTGGAGTCCTCTCGAAAGGAGCTGGAGTCCACCCGCAAGTGCTCAACCGACCTTGAGGGGAACCTCGCGGAAGCTCAGGGAGCGCTGAAGCAGCTGGAAGAGGCGGGTGCGAAACATGACAACGACCTTGTTGGCACCATACGACCTTTGGCTCAGAAGCTTGCTGGTAGGCTGCGTTTCGCCGTTCTTCGATTGTGGTTTGAATTCGCCCCTTTCTTCTCATGATTTATTCTGTCTTTGCCTCAGATGCCCTTGGGGTTGGGCTTGAGATACCTGGAAGTCAGCGACTGGACGCCCTCACGGACACATGTACCCAACTTCAGGAGCATGCAAATAGAATCTGCTCCCTCGTTGGTGATGCCACCCGAGTGTTGACGCGATTCCAGGAGCGCCTGCTAGTGGATGTGGCGGTTCCACCTACGCTGGGTGGTCTCCTGCAGGCGTTCGTGGGCGGTGAAGATCTTCTCCAGGAGTACTCGGTCGCGCAGTCCGAGTGCGGGGCCAGGACAGCTATCCAATTTGCCTTGGCGCATGGAATCTTGGGTGACCTGGAGAAGGTGTACTCGGACGTTCCTAGCGACTCCACTGGCAAAAAGGTAGCACTCCGTCCTTTTGGCGACCATGCTGAAGAACTCGCGAAGATGCTTTCTGGGGTGCTTTCCGTGCTGGTCGCAAGGGGCAACCTTCCACGAGTGGGACTACTTCTGCAGCTCCGTAGGATAGTTTTTTGTTTTCTTGTGCTCTTGATGTAATGAACCTTGGTATGTCTTCCCGTACTTTATTTTGCATAATCGAAGTATTTTCTGAAAGCGTCAATGTTTTATTTTTGCGCTTTACTTTGTATTTCCCCGATGGGAGTAGCCCCCGAGCACCTGAGATTTGGGTGGTATATTCTCGAGTGGGGTCTTATAATGTCTCTGAACCTTTTTGTTCTTTGCCAGGTAGTGGATTCCAGCGTAGAGTCTTTGATTGGGACTGCTTTGCAGGTTAATCCCCTTGGTTGCTGCTGCCAGCACATTTGCATCACTCCGTGACCGTGTCACGTATGACGATCGTAAGCTGAAGGCTCTGCGAGGTGTGGCTGACGTTGCCAAGTCGAAGCAAAAACTTGCGGCGGAGCGTGAGCAATTTGTGATGGAAGAACTGGCGGCTGTGGAGAAGGGCATGCTCCGTAAGTTTGCGAGCCCTCGAGTACTTGTTGCTTGTTACTGTCTTTTTGTCTTGACATGCTCGTTGCTTTAGCAGTTGTTGAGTCTGACGAAGTCTATGAAACCCATTGGGTGGACAATCACATTGCTCATGAGTCGGGTAGCTCAAAACCTCACGCGAGCAACTTCCGGTATGATCGCAACCGAGGTTTTATCATGGCTACCCTGAAGTACCGGGCGAGTTAGGCGCAGATACTCGTCGAGTCTTGTCGCGAGGCTATGTCTTCTGTCCATAGGGCATTTTACCCTTTGGGTGTTGTCCCTGATGACTTGAGTGGCTTGCTGAGGATGTTTTGTCGGGTAGGTGAAGCTCGAGAGTGCGTGCATCAACAAATTGTCAGTGGATCTCAAGTGGCACTTGCCTTCGTTTGAATGTGGCATCCCGAGGTCAATTTTAGATCTATGGCGCGACTTCCTGACTCGAGAGGTCCACCGGTGGATTTGTCTCCTCATTATGCTGCCGTGCGTCCTGCAGCGGAGCAGATTGTTCGACTTACCTCCGAGGAGATTGATCAATTGCTTGAGGATGCGGTTGTTCGCCGTCATTTATAATTTTAAGATGTAAATATCTTGTATTTTTTGTCGTAAGGCGTCTGAAGGTGTAAACCCTGTGACCTTGTATGTTTCACTCGATATGTTTAAGGTGTTTATAAGGTGTGCACCTTGTTATACCTTCTATTATTTATCGAGTTTGAGTGCTCGAAGGAATGTGATGATGCTAGTTAGGCGTAGCCCCCGTGTGTTGGGGGTGTTTACCTGTCATTTTAGCATGTAAAGATGAAAAAAAAGCGATAGCTATGGTTGAGAAACCATGTTTTTATTGCCATGACTGAGAAGCCATGTGTTTTCTCGAGCTACAAAGTGGCTGGTATAGCCTTATTTCTTGCGAGTAGGAGAATAATCCCAGGGGTTGAACTTGTGGAGGTGCGCCACGTTCCACGGGTTGGAGTAGATACCGCCGGTCTTCGGGTTCTTCAAGCGATAGGCGCCTCCTAGGATGACTTCATGTATGATGAAAGGTCCTTCCCATGGTGGCTCGAGATTGTGTCCTTCCTTTTGCTTGAGCCGCAGCACCAGGTCTCCTACCATGAAGGATCTGTGGCGTATGCGGCGACTGTGGTAATTGCGGAGCGATTGCTGGTAGACTGCGGATCTTGCGAGTGCAACGTCCCTGATCTCGTCTAGTGCGTCCATGTCTTCTGCGAGTGCCTTGTTTGAGGTTTCTTCGTTGTATGCAACGACTCGTGGGGCATTGAATTTAACGTCTTCGGGTAGCACGGCTTCAGCTCCGTATACCATGAAAAATGGCGTGTAATTTGTCGACTGATTTGGTGTTGTTCGTAGGCTCCATAGCACAGATGGCAGTTCTTCGGCTCAGTGCTCTGCTGCTGGGTGTAGCCGGTCAAGTAGTCGCTTCTTTAGGCCAGCCGAAACTAATCCATTAGATTGTTCGACCTGGCCGTTAGTTTGCGGGTGAGCTACCGAGGCGAAGCTGAGGGTGATCCCTTTTCCCTCGCAGAAGTCTTGTGTTTGTTTGGCTGTGAAATTGCTTCCGTTATCCATGATGATGTTGTGCAGTATGCCGATTCTGCACATGATGGAGTCGAGGAATCTCATGGCGTACTCGACGTGCGCGGAGGTGATTGGCATAGCCTCTATCCACTTCGTGAACTTGTCGACTACCACGAGCAGGTGGGTGTATCCTCCAGGTGTTGACTTGCGCAGAGGTCCCACCATATCTAGCCCCCATTGAGCAAAGGGCCAGGTGATAGGGATCATGTGGAGTTCTATGGAAGAGGCGTGTGGCTTGGGCGTGAACCTTTGGCAGTCATTGCATGTGTCGACTAGATCTTTGGCGTCTCTGGCAGCCGTGAGCCAGTAGAATCCTGCCCTGAAAGCTTTGCCCACGATTGCTCTCCAACTGGCGTGGTGCCCGCAGTCTCCTTGGTGTATGTCTCGGAGCATCTCCTTGCCATCCTCGGGTGCTATGCATCTCTGCAATACTCCTGATATGTTTTGCTTGTATAGCTCTCCGTTGATCACCCGAAAGGATTTGCTGCGTCACACTATTTGTCGGGCCTTGCAAATGGCTGCTGGGATCTGTTTGTTGGACAAGTAGTCGAGGTATTTCTGCGTCCAGACTGACTCGACCAGAAAAACTTGCCTTGAGATATTATGGATGAGCTCGATGATAGCAATTTGCGGGCTGGTGTCTGTTTCCACTGCTGCAGGTGTTCCTGCAGGTTTCTTGACTTTGACTTACCGCTTGATCATTCTTTCGAAGTAGATTCCTGGCGGGATGGGGGCGTTTGTTGACCCCATGTTTGCCAGTTTGTCTCCTTCCTCATTACTCGATGGGCGATGTGCTTCAGCTCGCACCTTTGAAACTTCCTTCGAGTAGGTTGTACATGTCACGATAGGCGACCATGTTATCCGCGATAGCGTCACACTCCTTCATTTTCTGTTGCACGATGAGATTCGAATCCCCATATATCATCAATCGTGTGGCTCCGCAGGCGATCGCCATCTTCATGCCGTGTAGGAGGGCCTCGTATTCCGCGTCGTTGTTGGATGCTGGGTCATCAGGGGGGAAGTCCAGTCGCAAGACGTACTGCAGCTTGTCACCTCTGGGAGATATGAGAATAACTCATAACTCCGGCGCCGTCTCCTTCGTTTCTTTTCAACCCGTCGAGATACATGATCCAGTTGCTCGTGTATTCTGGGGGTCCTGGTGTTTGCAGCTCCGTCCACTCTCTTAGGAACTCCACGACGACCTTGATTTTACAGCGTTGCGCCATGCGTATATTATGTCCCAGGCGCCTAACTCGATGCTCCACTTCGCGATTGTTCTAGATGCCATGGGATTGTTCATGATAGTACCGAGTGATGCGTTGTTTAGAACCGTGACGGTATGTTCCTGGAAGTAGTGCTTGAGCTGTCGGGCTGTAAGGACTACGCCATACGCGAGCTTCTCATAGTGAGGGTATCGCTGTTTGCACGGTGAAGGCACCTCACTGATGTAGTATATTGGCCGTTGAACGCCGTACCCCTTTCCGTCCTCTGGCCGCTCGACGACAACAACCGTATTGACGACTTGATTTGTTGCAGCTAGGTAAAGGTATAGGGGCTCCTTCTCCTGTGGCGTTGCCAGGACGCGCTTGTTCTACAACACTCTTTTTAGGTCGATGAACGTCTTTTTTGCTTCGGGCGTCCACTCGAACTTATCTGAATCTGCTCAGAGCGGCCAGTCTCCCCGCGAGTTGCTGTACGCCGCGAAGATTGGTTGGCTCCTTCATTGTCCAGATTGCTTGAATTTTCTCTATATTGGCTTCGATACCTCGGGCGGACACCAGATACCCGAGAAGTTGTCCTGCAGAACACCAAAGACGCATTTTGTCGGGTTAAGCTTGATCGTGTATGCGTTGAGAGTGTCGAATGTCTCCCTGATGTCCTCGAGGAGTGTATCCTCCACTCGAGTTTTTATGACGATGTCGTCAACGTACACTTGTACGTTCTTGCCAATGAGTTTGGTGAGTCATTTTTGCATGCAGCGCTGATATGTTGCGCCTGTGTTTTTCAGCCCGAAGGGCATTGTCGTGTAGCAATAGACACTGTGAGGTGTGATGAATGTTGTCTTCTCCTCATCCTCCTTTTTCATCCTGATCTGATTATAGCCCGAGTAGGCGTCCAAGAAGGAGAGTCGCTGGCATCCGGCAGTGGAGTCCACGATCTGGTCGATCCATGGTAATGGAAAGTTATCCTTTGGGCAGTGTTTGTTCAACGACGTATAGTCGATGCACACGCGAAGGATGTCAGTGTTTTTCTTCGGGACCAGCACCGGGTTTGCTAACCAGGTGTGTCGTGGTTTTGCCACGGCAAGTGTCCTCATACAAGAACTAGATTGCGAGGCCATTGCTTCTAAGCGAAGCTTCAAAAGGGTTAAGGTGAAAACGAGAGACATAAGTTTACCCAGGTTCGGCCCCTCTATTGAGGGTAAACCTACTCCTGCCTTCTTACTATCAGGGAGCAAGGTCTCGATTACAAAGGGCGAATCTGGTTCTCGATGTCTCGAGCTATTTGCTATCAACTTAGAACTTGTCTTTCTACGTCCCAGGGTCTCGCCTTATATAGTGGACGAGACCTCCGGGTTACAAGGAAAGTCAGGGTCACATCCGTCCTCGGAGTCCTAGCTTCCTCCGGCTTTCATTTACCTCGCCGGTTCTCATCATGACCCGACTTTCCCTTGCCGGCCTTGCATCGTCCTCCGGGCCTCCAGGCTTCCATGTCTTCTCTCCTGGGCCTTGGGCCGGTCCCTTCGTCATGTCCGGGTTATAGTCACCATAACCCGGATCTTCTTGTCATAACCCGTCTCCATCTGTTATAATCCGGATTATGTAACCTCCACTTGCCTGGACGATCTCCGGCTTATATTGGTGGCAGGTAAGGTTCTCCCTTACCTATTCCCCCAACATTAGCCCCCAGGTTAACATGAACGCCTAAGTTTGAACTTAATAAGTTCACATTAAGCTTTTTCCAAGATATTTTAAATGATAATATTAAGTTTAAGAAAAATAACCTTCCAAAATATCTGTCCCGGATTACTCGGGAATCGTCATTTATTATCTGGATCATATCTTTCCAGTTTTCAGAAAGATAACTCCGCATCTTATCACCAAGATCATGATAACTAAAAAGTTTTTGACCTATCCCGGATTCTTCTCGGCGCATTTTCCTCGGAAAAGATCTCCGTTCCCAGATCCAATCTCACCGTACATTTCCCTCAAAAACGTTAATCTGGAGGGGCCTTTGTGTAAAATTACCGCCTAACCCTAGGATTTTGGCCCCGCCTATAAATAGTGGAGGCACGGCCCCCCTGGGTTCATTCGCCCCCGCTCTCTCCACTTCATCTTCCACCTCCAACTCTAAGCTCACGAGCTCTATTTTCTCTCCTGCGCCGCCGCGGCCGGAGCATCGCCAGCGTTTGCCTCAGAGAAAAATGGTGAAAGATAAAAGTTTGGCGTCCAAGGCCGGCGCTAAGGGGAAGAAGAAAGCTGGAGGAACTTCCGGTTCTGGAGCTGCCGGCTTAGGGAGAGGCAAACTCCAAGTGAACTGGTGTAAGTCGGACATGACCCAAGGCCGGCTTATGGAGATGGAGGAGTCCGGGTTATTTCCCAAGAACTTGTCTTGGCGCACTCCTGAGAATGAGATCCGGCCCGAACCTGGGCCGGACGAGGTAATAATTTTCGAAGCCCATATTCTCAGCGAGTTCCGTCCACCCGGGTCTCTCTTTTTCCGCCGGCTTCTGAACTATTATGGCCTCCATCCTCAAGACCTCCCTCCAAATTCCATTCTCAATGTTAGCAACTTCGTAGTCCTCTGTGAGGACTACCTCCAAATAGAGCCAAACCTAGATCTCTTTCTCGAGTATTTTTACTGCAACAAACATCCAGAGGTCGCTGGGGGCCAACTTACACACTGCGGGGGGGTCTCATTTCAGAGGCGGAAAGATATTGCCTATCCACCCTAAACTGTGGAAAAATCCTACTTTTACATAACACTTCTCCTGAAGGTGAACCGGCTTTGCCCGGTTACCGTTCTGAACGCTTGATCTACACCAGCACCATGAACTCTTACGCCAAGTCCTCTGATAGAATAAAGATCCGGCCTTTGCTGAAACGCGTAACCTCGCTTATAGTTCACGGGATTACGGGTTTAGATCTTACCAAAACTTGTGTAGATTGGCGTATCTAGCCCCTCAGTGTCAGGGACCGGCTGTTCCATGAATACTCCGATTCATTGGACCTCATGCGATACTCTGAGTCCATTGTTTTCTTTATCTTTAAATAAATTTGGATCACCACAAAATAACAAAAAGAACTATAGAAATACGATCAAGTCCTATGACACCTACGCAAAAGTTCAGCCTCTAGGTGCACTGTCTCCGTCGCCACCAGGGACATAGTACCGTGAAACATGAGAGGTTGTCTCCACACATAGGCTAGATGAGATCCTCTGCTCGAAGAAGAGGAGCTCGAGCCGCATGAGCATGGCGACACCAACCTTTTGGCTAAGGATATTGTCGGCTAAAGGACGCCTCCGCTGTGAAATCGCCGCAATGCACGCAAAATTGATACCTACAAGTTCTGCATCTTTTCAATGGAGAGGCCGGATGATTCCCCATTTTAAAAAAAAATCTAGAAAATCCTAAGGACCGGGCTTGATTAATAAGGAATCTAGAAATCATGATAATCTCCCTTAATAGGCTGTGTACATTCCTTGTTGGTGCTGAGACTGGATAGTGGAATTATTGCCCATTTTAAAGGTAAGAGAGACATTTTTTTGACCTTGCATGTTTTCATGTCCCTCACGTCGCTCATGAGTGTTTCGAAACCGGTTGCTGGCAATGGTGGTGGATGCTCCCGTTTCGGGAGACGTTGTTCGACAACGGCTGGCTTTTATTTTTTAATTTTTCTGTTTCTTGTTGTACTTGAGAGAATTTGTATTCTTTTGGGTGTGTGAATTCTTACTGTTTTCATCAATTCTGAATATTACTTTAGCAGGGGCCGGATTTAACTGATATCTATTACTGTATTAT
>JAPCYS010003302.1:0-41062 GCA_028641055.1 Alopecurus myosuroides
TGGCTAGTGCGGACGTATAGACCCTCCTTCCTCTTCCTCTCTGAAACGAAGATGAAGGATACCCGATCCCAAAACTTCATGTGGTCTCTGGGTTACACGGGCAACTTTGCTGTCAGTTCTGCGGGCCTCAGTGGAGGTCTCGCGCTCTTTTGGTTGTCAGATTTTACGGTGTCGATGAAGGGATTCAACTCACACTGCATCGATGTTATCATTTCATCGGGGGAGTGTGCATCGTGGAGGGCAACTTTTGTGTACGGGGAAGCACGCGGAGAACAACGACATGAGTTCTTCAGTTTGCTGTGTCGCCTCCGTTCAGAGTGGAATGGGCCGTGGATTTGTTGCGGGGATTTTAACGAAGCCCTCAGCCAAGACGAGCATTGCGGTGTTCGTGCCAGGTCCGAAGCTCAGATGACATTGTTTCGTGACTGCCTGGATACGTGTGAACTCGTTGATCTTGGTTTCACCGGTCCAAAGTTCACCTGGAACAATAGACAGCCTGAGGAGAACCATGTCAAGGTATGTCTTGACCGTGCGGTGGCTAATGAGCACTTCACGACGTTGTTTGATGATTGCAATGTCGAGAATATAATTACCACCGCTTCAGATCATCTTGCAATCATTGTTAACCTCTCCAAACTCAGTGATGGTCCTCCCTGCGCCCCTGTCCGTTGGGGCTTCCGTTTCGAGGCAGCATGGCTGAGAGCTCCAGATTACAGGGAGGTAATGGAGAGAGCATGGTCCGATGGTGACCTTGGTGATCACTCCCTCCAAAATACTTGGGAAAAACTGCAACGTGTTGCAGTCTCACTCAAGGAGTGGAATCGTGAGTCCTTTGGCGCAATTCGCAACAAAATTCAGAAGCTGGAACGAAAATTGAAAAACCTCCGTCTTTCGGCCGGTACCGTGGAGGAAATCAAGCATGCTGAGAGGGACTTGTGCGAACTCTTCGAGAGAGAGGAGATCATGGCGTGCCAGCGTTCCCGTGTGGAGTGGTTGCGGGAGGGTGACCGCAACACGGCCTTCATCCATGCCCGTGCGTCGGCTCGTAAGAAGACCAACCGTATCAAGCTTCTTCTTCGAGACAATGGCTCGCGATGCGATGATCAGGCTGGTATCAAAGGTATGGTTCAGGAGTTTTATAAGAATCTTTTTTCTTCTGAACCTACTTTCTCCAGTGATGGTATTCTTGATTCCATCTCCTATAAGGTTACTGATGATATGAATGCAGATTTAGACAAACCTTATAATGATGATGAAATGAAGCATGCCCTCTTCCAGATGGGGCCAACTAAAGCACCGGGGCCTGATGGCTTTCCGGCATTATTTTATCAGACTCACTGGGAATTTTTCCGAATGGAAATTTGTCGGGCTGTGAGGACTTTCTTGGATGGAGGTCAGCTACCTGAAGTTTTTTGCGATTCTTTCATTGTCTTAATCCCGAAGGTAGCCAATCCACAACAGTTGAAGAATTTTCGTCCAATTAGTCTTTGCAACGTCCTTTACAAAATTGATTCGAAGGTATTTGCCAATCGTTCGAAGCTCATCCTGCCAATGGTTATATCAGAAAATCAAAGTGCCTTTGTCCCAGGGCGCTTGATCACCGATAATGCTCTCATCGCGTATGAGTGCTTACACACTATTAGGCAACAACAAGAGAAACGACCGTTTTTCGCTCTGAAAGTCGACATGATGAAGGCTTATGACCGCGTCGAGTGAGACTATCTATCTGGTTGCCTTTAGAAACGTGGCTTTTCTCGGAGTTGGATCGCTACCGTGATGAGATGTGTCACTATGGTACGTTATGCGGTCCGTATTAATGGTGATCTGACCGAGCCCGTCATCCCTTCGAGGGGTATTCGTCAGGGGGACCCTATTAGTCCCTATCTCTTTCTCTTATGTACAGAAGGATTGTCTTGTCTACTGCAACAAAAGGAGAGCCAAGGTGCACTACAAGGATTACGTAATTGTGGACTTGGACCTCCTATCACCCATTTACTATTTGCAGACGACAGTGTGTTCTTTGCTCGTACTGATGGGAGAAGTGTAGATGCTTTGCAGCAGGTTCTGGAGACATATTGTGAATGGTCCGGGCAAAAGGTGAATCTAGAAAATCATCAATTTTCTTCGGCTCCCGCTGCTCTGAAGTGATAAAAACCGAGGTTATGCAACGGTTGGGTGTTCATAACAAGGCCCTACAGGAGAAATACCTCGGGATGCCCACCGAGGTTGGTCACTCTCCGGTTGGTACCTTCGGGTTTTTGCATGATCGCATGTGGAAGCGCATGAATGGTACCTTAGATCGTCCTATGTCAAGGGTTGGGAAAGAATTCTTCCTCAAGACAGTGATACAGGCGATCCCCACGTATATTATGAGCTGTTTTGAATTGCCAAAAGCTATTTGTCTAGCAATGAGAAGATCAATTGTTAACTGGTGGTGGGGCATTGAAGAGGGGAAAAGGAAGCTCCATTGGCATTCGTGGGAATGGCTCTCGACCCCGAAGGACCTAGGAGGTATGGGCTTCCGCGATCTAGGTATTTTTAACCAAGCAATCTTGGGAAGACAATGCTGGCGCCTCCTCACTGATCAGACCTCCTTGTGTGCTCGTGTACTCAAAGCTCGATATTTTCCCAACTCCAACTTCTGGGATGCACCGCGACCTCGGACCTCCTCGTTCACCTGGCGCATCATCCTATTTGGCAGGGACCTTCTACGTCTCGGAGTACGGTGGGACATAGGTGATGGTAAATCGACTAAAATCAAGTCAGATAGTTGGATTCCGGGGATTATCCCGTCGGCACTGTGTTCGTTGGTTCCTATCCAGGATGACGCCACGGTGGATACTCTCCTTTCTACCGACTGCAGGGGCTGGAATTCAGATTTGGTCAGAGCTACTTTTAATGCAGACATACCAGCCAAGATCTTACAGATTCCTCTCAGTCGCCATGGTGGCGAGGACTTTGCTTCATGGCCCCATGCACAATATGGCCAGTACACTGTCCGATCGGCCTACCATTTGGCTCGTTTCGATCGTTTCGCTGTCGAACGGAGTCGGGCCGAGCGTGGTTCTTCATCAACCAATATGGACACTGATACAAATATCTGGAGGAAGCTTTGATCCACCAAAGCGCCAGGTAAGATGAAGATTACGCTCTGGCGTTTTGCCCACGACTGCATGCCGTGCGGCCATCAGTTGCAGAAAAGGCACATCCCTGCTTCGGTGACTTGTGTGTTCTGCAGCCAATATGAGACAATTGAGCATTCCCTCCTTTTCTGTCAGTTTGCAACTGAGGTATGGAATCAGGTTAAAACTGAATTTCCAGTCCATCTGAAGAGGAGCTCCTTTATCTCACCAAAACCTGGAGCTTGGAGTTACTTGGACGCTGCTCTAAGGTGGAGGTTACTACGGTCATGGTGACCATGTGGCACTTATGGGATGCTAGGAACAAAACCTGCGAGGGTGAAGGTCTAAGTAATCCGGACACCGTCGCGTCGAAGATCAAGGCGTACCTGCACTTGATCTCTCTTCATCTCTATGACCAGGGCACCGTCCACAGGTGTGTATCCTCTTCATCAACTCATAAATGGATACCACCGCCGGCTGGGTTTGTCATGGTCAATGTTGACGTGGCGATTTTTGCTCCCTCTTGCTGTATGGGGGTGGGTGTGGTGATCCGGGACAACAACGGTACTTGCCTGGCAGCATGCAGAGTACTCATCGAGGAGGTCATCATGCCTGATCTTGCAGAAGCACGGGTGATCCGCTACGCGGTTCACTTCGCAGCGGAGGAGGGCTTCACCAGGGTCATCATTGGCTCCGACTGTCTTTCGGTGGTCCAACGGCTGAGTTATCAAGCGGTGGATCGATCGAGCATGGGGCCAGTGTTGGAAGACATCAAACGGGCGGCTTTGTCCTTTATGTCATGTGAGTTTCGACATGTTTATCGTGACTCCAATGTGGCGGCTCATCGGTTAGCTAAATCTGTACTTCTGTTAGATGCGATCTATGGCGTGGTATGTCCCCGGACTTGATCCGGCTGGCAATTTGTAATGACATTTTGGTTGGTTAATCAATAAAGTGGGGATTTTCAAAAAAAAATAAGGTATCATACAATTATTTCAATGGTTGTTGGTAGAGTTGTTCGCAAAATAGTACAATCTATCCGATCATATAGTCCATTTAGTGGGACTAAAGAAAAATATCTTAGCATACGTGCTACCTTGTTGGTTGCATAGCATACAACCCATATTCTTCCACCTCATTATTACTATGCCATGTAGGAGTTTAGCTGAGTTGGCATGCTATCTTACGATGACATGTACATTGTTGGAGATGGCCTTATTAGAAATAAAAATCTGCTTAATCCTTTGCCTTTGGCACTATTCTGCATATGTGCTATTCCCTTGACATAATGGCCTATTTGTTTGTGGATCAAGAGAGATTTGGCAGCTAGAGTCCGTTGTGGAAAACAAAAATTCTTGAATTTTATTAGCAGTATGTGCAATTGAATTTTTTTCACAGATATTATAATCATGCAAGAAGAAGTATACATACTTGTCGATACTCAATTGATAATCCTATGTCAGCACGAGCATCACCCCTCTATGTACTACAAAAACTGTCTACTAAGTGTAGCTACGCACCCTGCTACCATTGTTGGATCGATCACACGGTCTGCTAATACGTGGCGGTCAAATCTCTCCACGGCTTCAGATAACATGGTAATCAACAGATTATACACTATACGTGTTGCAGCACTTCAGAAGAGAACGGACATCCGGAAGATGTGGGACCACCATGTGTGTAACGTGTTGCACAGTGCAGACACAATCTCATCTCCTTCTACTAACCGTACCTATCCGCTAGTTTCTTCTATCCTGAGCATGTGTGCTTCTTCTCTCGCGCCGCTAGCTCTCTGAGAGAGATAATAGAGACGCGTCGCCGGCCTGCGCGCTCAGCCGCGGGTTGTATTGCATGGCGCCGGGGCAGAAGAAGTGGGCACCCCACGGGCACCACATGATCCACGGCAAGGTCTATCCAAGTTGTTAATCAAACATGCCACTCATGCAAATTGTGGAAGCCGCTCAGAGGTTCTTGGAAGTGCATGATGGCACTCTGCCGCTGTTGTAGTTGACGAACCCCGTCAGCCAGACGGCAAGAGCGACTCGTGGTTCTCCTCCGACGTAGCGTGGTGAATTTCGTCGCAAGCTTCTGGTTGCTGGCCGACGGGCTCGCCGCCCTCAGCCGGTGCAGAGAAATCTCCACCATGACGCCTAGCGCGACCCCCAGGGCCGACGCGCGCCGTCGCCGCACGGGTCACCTGGGCAGACGCGGGCGCCGCGGTGCCGTACTTGGGACCAGCGGGGCTGACGCGGCCACGAGGGCCGCCGGTGGCGGCGCTGAACTCCATAAGGCACGGGTCGTCTGGCCAATCTTGGACCGCCGGCCGTGGCGCTGGGCTGGGGAACGGACGGACGGTCGGGGAGAGGCATCGCAGCAGCCTGGTGTGCGCTCTGCGGGGGCGGCGGTCTGCAAACATCAAGTCATGGGCGTAACTTGTAGGCTCCAATTTCGGAGGCCGCCCTTGGTGATCCCCCGGCGCAAGGGCAAGACTCGTGTTGTTGCTGCGTTGGGCCGCCGGATCAGCCATCATGGGCACATGTTAAGAATTTAGGCAATTTACAGATTAAATTAATCTAAATATAAATCATGAACATGACGTAAACATACTGATATTTAACCATGTTCATGAATAATAGATTTATTGTAGATAAATCTACGCAAACTACTAGTGTTGCACACATAGAAATAATAAGGACATCGATAAACGTGCTATACCCTGCAGTTGGCCAATTCGCAGTAGCCGTAGCAGAGGCGGCCTCGGTGGCACCAGTGGCGGCCTCGGCAGCAGCAACAACGCGTTCAGCTTCGGTGGCCATGTTGACGACGAGCCCGACGCGGTAGTAGACGAAGTAGATATACTGTTGACGACGAGGGCGACGCGGTTGTAGACGAAGCAGATGTACAGCAGCAGCGAGCAGTCGCGTAGGAGACACTTCCCAAAAGCCTAATCGCCCCTCTCCCATACAGGATCTGGAGAGGCAGGGTTTCAGAGGCCTGCTCTCCCGTCGGCCGTGTACGCGGTAGACGGGATGGGATCACCGGCGGCAGCAACAGGAGGTGGAACGACAGTGGGCGCAAAGAGGCGGCGTGTGTGAGTTGTGTGTACTGTGTCCGCCTGAGCTTTCAATTTATAGTCACGGCCGAATAGGAGAACGGTCAATTTAATTGGCGTTTACTACAGCCGTTACCACGTGATAAAGGCGGCGTTTTACTGCACGCAGTTATCACATGCGATCAATACGGCTGTTACCAATATAAATGTGACGCAATTAGACAACAATAATTATGACGTCTCATATTATTGCCGTTGTTGACTCCCCGTTTCCAATTGCCAAAATAAAGGCATCGGCTCGGCTCATTCCCGCAACCCGCGGCGCGTCGTGACGTGTCGAGGCGTGGCGAGGCGGGCGGCGGAGGAGGAGGAGCGCGCTTGTGGAACACCTCCATTACTCCTCTCTCTTCATACCAACTCACACTAGTGGGGAGAGAGCTCACCTTATAAATTTGGGCAAAACTCTCCCAACTAGGAATATGAGACTAAACTCCCACCATTTGCTATGGCAGCATGGGACTTTGGGATTAAATGGAAATTGCCTAATGGGCCTGCAAGCCCATCCGAATTTCATCAATCCCCCACCAGATCCCGAAGACCCATGGTGTTGTCCTCTGTTCTATTCACTGTTTTTATATACCGGCATTTTCAGTGGAGACATGTAAAGGTTGAACATCCACCTAGAACAAGTAGCTACACTACATCACAACTGAACAATGGACTATGACTTAAATTTTCGGTTTGGCGTAAAATAGTTTCACTAAATGTCTTGCCAGTACTAGGCTGTCGAAGGCTAACCCCTCGGGTGGAGCGTATTAGTCATACTCCTGGCCTATTCATGAACTTATTAGAGATTAGCCAATCTCATAGACTATGACCAGCAGTCAGAATCATATAGGTGTGTTCCTCCAAAGATCGCTCTGTAGGATAGCATCTTGCTTATACAAGCCTTGGAACATATTAAGACAAAAGTCAACCTGCCATACAGTTTTTGAGAGTACTGCATCTCCAGTAGAGTGGATTAGTAACAATTACTCTCCTCAGTTAACCACTAGCTTGTTTTCCCAGATCCCACTTCACGGGATCTCCGATCACATAGGTTGGGTTACTGCCATGGCAACTCATGTGGTTCTCATACCCATCTCCCTCGATGCACTTTCTATCACAACACGTGATAGCCTTTAGTAAAGGGATCTGCCAGATTCTTAGCCGACTGGATATAATCCACCGCTATCACTCCGGAGTTTCTCAAATGTCTGACAGCTTTTAATCTCATTTTATGTGCTTTGTGGATTGTGCATTGTCCTTTGAACTCTTCACCTTGACAGAAACTGTTTGATTGTCACAATTCATAAGGATAGCCGGTGCTGGCTTTTCAACCGCAGGAAAGTCCATCAAAAGATCTCGAAGCCATCATGCTTCGACACTAGACGTATCTAATGTTGTTAATTCTGCTTCCATTGTCGATCTCGTTAAGATCGTTTGCTTGGAAGACTTTCAGGAAACAGCACCACCTCCAAGGGTAAACACATACCCCGTTGTGGCTTTCATCTCATCAGCATCAGAGATCCAATTCGCATCTATATACCCTTCAAGTACCCAAGGATATCCACTGTAGTGAAGTCCATGGTTGACGGTACCTTTCAAATAGCGCATAATTCTTTCTACAGCATGCCAATGCACATCACCCGGGTTGGAAACAAACCGGCTTAGTTTGCACACAGCAAACATGATGTTAGGCCTCGTAGCGCTTGCTAGATACATGAGTGAACCAATTACTTGAGAGTACCTCAGCTTATCCTTAGTTGTGCCTTCGAACTTTCGAATCCGCACACTAGGATCATATGGTGTGGGAGAAATTTTGCAGTACGAATATCCAAAACGACTCAAAACCTTCTCAACATAATGGGATTGCAGAAGTGTAATCCCACCCTCATTGTCTCTCAATAGCTTGATGTTCAAAATAACATCAGCCACACCAAGATCTTTCATCTCAAAGTTCTGGGATAGAAATGACTTAACCTCATTGATTAGTTTGAGGTTGGTCCCAAATATCAGTATGTCATCAACATACAAACACCATATAACTCCTTCGCCCCCACCATGACGATAGTATACACATTTGTCAGCTTCATTAATAACAAAGCCAACAGATGTTAAAGTTGTATTGAACTTCTCATGCCATTGCTTAGGTGCTTGTTTCATCCCATATAAGGATTTCAGTAACTTACACACTTTTCTTTCTTGACCATCTAACACAAAGCCATCTGGCTGTTGCATATAGATTTCCTCGTCTAACTCTCCATTTAGGAAAGGCGTCTTAACATCCATCTGATGGACGAGAAGACCATGCGAGGCCGGCAACGAGAGTAATACTCGAATGGTGGTCAATCTGGCCACAGGTGAATAAGTATCAAAGAAATCTTCATCTTTTTTCTAAGAGTAACCTTGGCCACAAGTCTAGCCTTGTACTTTTCAATCGTACCATCAGGCCTAAGCTTCTTTTTGAACAACCACTTACATCATAATGGTTTACAGCCATAAGGACGTTCAGTGATCTCCCACGTTCCATTAGCCATGATGGAATCCATCTAGCTACGGACCGCTTCTTTCCAGTAGTCAGCATCTGGAGATGCATAAGCTTCTGAAATAGAAGTGGGAATATCATCCACACGGTACACAAGGAAATCATCACCAAAGGACTTTGCATTCCTTTGTCTCTTGCCCCTACCAAGGGTTTCCTCGTCATCCTTCTCAGAATTCTCATCATGTGTTTGTTCATAATATTCCATAGGAATGGCAGGTTCAGGAGTCTCCTTTGATTCCTGTCTAGAAGTGCTTTGCATATCTTGTTGGCACGCGTAGAGATAAACGAAAAACTTTTCCTACGCGGTACTCCCAAGATCTAGCCGAGGTAGAAGGCCACGATGATTACCACTAGACGCGCGGTTGCGGATTATTGGTGAAGCACGTCGGGGCAGTGCAGTCCCACGATCCGGTCCGGCCGATCCAATCACTCGAACGTCGAAGTGCTGAACGTACAGCACATCTGCCGGTATCCACACGTACGAGGAGGAGCTCCGACGGCGGACTGCTAGGTCCGGTGCGGCGGCTGGACTGAGTGGGGCTAGGGTTCCCAACGCATGGGAGAGTGGACTAACGTGCCCGCTGGGCAACCTGCGCCCCTCTTTATATAGCGTGTGGTAATGGGCTTCACAACACTTGTGGCCCATTCCCTCTGTGAGTCCGACTCACTAACTCAGTCCATTTCCGGTTCGGGTCCAACCCAACCAATGCTTGCTCCCGCTCTTAAGTGTGCGACCCTGCAGGCTCATGGCGACATGGACACGATTGGAGTCCTTCTCCCAATCGATCAATCGGTAGCGGCTCCTAGCAGAACGTGCCGACTCCCAAGTCCCATTGAGTCATGACGACATACCTTTCAATGCGATATTCATCTTAGTCCCTTTTGCCTCACGATATACCTTGTCGAGCTATAGGCGATTTATCGTCATCCCTTAAATAGCTCAACTCTCTTCTCGATCCGTGATATGTGATTCATCTGACTAACTCTTTAGTCAATAGACACAGTTAACACTTAACTGAGTCGCGCATGGCCATGCTTCCTGAATCATATCACTCGAGAGGGCCCAGAGAATATCTCTCCAATCGGAAGGGCAAAATCCCATCTTGATTATCCACATCACGCAGCTTGCTTCTCATTCGACCCGAACTCTGCCTTTATAGTTGCCTTGTCACAGAACAACGTTTGACAGAACCTAAGTCGGTGATCCACAACTCGGATTGTGCGACAACCTCAGGTCTAAGGATTACATTGATTGAGACATGCAAATGACGACTTGATCGTTGCATCTCAATGTGGGTCAGTCCGACTTGCTAAACTCTTTAGCCAAGTCCGTGAACGTTGGAATGGCATCACCATGCCCATGACAAGTGGAACCGTGTCATCAGCCAACACTCACATTAGTCTAGGATGTGTGTCCAGCACAACCTTAACGACCAAGGACAATTAGTATGAACAACGTGAATATATGGTTCCACAATCGAATCACATATTCAATGACATATATCAGATGTTCAAAACAAGGACAACTTAATAACTTTATGAATACAGTGGGAATTACATCATACATAATTGCCTCTAGGGCATATTCCCAACAGTCTCCACTTGCACTAGAGTCAATCATCCTGGCATCATATGCCTAGGCATCTAATGCCCATACCTCTCGTGTGCGCCTCATGCTTAGGCTGTGGTAGCGCCTTTGTCAACGGATCTGCAATATTTGCATCCGTGTGTACTTTGCATAACTTGATATCACCTTGTTCGACAAACTGGAGAATGAGGTGGTACCGCATGAGTATATGTTTGTTCTTCTGGTGTTGTCTAGGTTCCTTGGCCTGTGCGATAGCACCATTGTTGTCACAATATACGTCCAAAGGATTGGACGCGCCCTGAACCACACCAAGATCAATCAGGAGGTTCCTGATCCAAACAGCTTCCTTTGCCGCCTCTGAGGCAGCAATATACTCAGCCTCTGTTGTAGATGCAGACACCGTATCTTGCTTGGAACTCTTCCAGCTCACAGCTCCTCCGTTCATTACGAACACGTATCCCGATTGCGAACGAGAATCATCTGAGTCGGTGAGATAACTCGCATCCGTGTAACCCTTTACACTGAATTCCTCATCACCTCCATAAACTAGGAACATTTCCTTAGTATTTCTCAAATACTTAAGGATGTTTTTAACCGCTGCCCAGTGGGCTTCGCCAGGGTCAGCCTGGTATCTGCTCGTAACACTTAGAGCATAGGAAACATCTGGCCTAGTACAAATCATGGCATACATGATGGATCCGATTGCAGAAGCATACGGGATCACACTCATCCGACTTCGCTCATCAGTTGTCGAAGGACACTAAGTCTTGCTAAGTTTTATGCCATGGGACATCGGTAAGAATCCCTTCTTGGACTCTTCCATTTTGAATTTCTTCAAAACCTTGTCCAGATAAGTACTCTGACTCAATCCAATGAGCCGCCTGGATCTATCTCTATAGATCCTGATTCCTAATATGTAAGTTGCCTCACCCAAATCCTTCATTGAGAAACTCCTTTCCAATGACTCTTTGGTTTCTTGCAACATCATGACATCATTTCCAATCAGCAATATGTCATCCACATACAAGATTAGAAAGTTTACTTTGCTCCCACTAAACTTCTTGTATAAACAAGAATCATGATCGCTCTTGATGAAGCCAAACGATTTGACTACCTCATCAAAGCGAATGTTCCAACTCCGAGATGCTTGCTTCAACCCATAAATGGATTTCTGAAGTTTGCATACCTTGTCAGCATTAGCTGGATCGACAAAACCTTCGGGCTGTATCATATACACGTCCTCAGTTAAATTTCCATTAAGGAAAGCCGTCTTGACATCCATCTGCCATATCTCATAGTCGAAATAGGCTGCTATAGCTAACATGATCCGAATTGATTTAAGCATCGCTACAGGCGAGAATGTCTCGTCGTAGTCAACTCCTTGAACCTGTCGGAACCCCTTCGCGACAAGTCGTGCTTTATAGACGGAAATATTTCCATCCATATCAATTTTCTTCTTAAAGACCCATTTGCACTCGACGGGTCTTGCACCGTCAGGCAGATCAACCAAATTCCAAACTTGGTTTTCATCCATGGACTTTAACTCGGATCTCATGGCTCCAAGCCATGACTCGGAATCAGATCCCACCATCGCTTCCGAATAAGTTGCCGGCTCATTACTGTCTAACAGTAAAACATCAGGAGCACTCTGTAATCTGGCAGATCTCCGCGGTTCAGGTGCTATTACCGGTGTAGGTACCACGACCGGCTCAGCCTCCAAGGCGTTCGCCGACTCGCCCCTAGCGGGTTCCTCTCGAATTTCTTCGAGTTGCACCGTGCTCCCACTGACTTCCCGACTGAGAAACTCTTTCTCAAGGAAGACACCATTCCGAGCGACAAACACTTTGCCCTCTTCCCGGTTGTAGAAGTAGTACCCCAAGGTTTCCCTCGGATACCCCACGAAAATACACTTATCCGACTTGGGCGTGAGCTTGTTCGACTGAAGTCGCTTGACAAATGCTTCACAACCCCAAATCTTTAGAAAAGACAAACTTGGCTTTTTACCAGTCCACATCTCATGTGGTGTCTTCTCTACTGACTTTGATGGTACTCTGTTTAGTGTGAAAGCTGTGGTTTCTAGACAATAACCCCAAAATGATAAAGGTAGATCTGTCCGACTCATCATTGATCGTACCATGTCCAACAAGGTCCGATTTCTCCGTTCCGATACACCGTTTCTCTGCGGTGTACCCGGCGGAGTGAGTTGAGGAACTATTCCACAACTCTTTAGATGGTCATCAAACTCATGGCTCATGTACTCGCCTCCACGGTCCGACCGTAGAAACTTTATTTCTTGCCGAGCTGATTTTGTACCTCATTCTGGAATTCCTTGAACTTTTCAAAGGCTTCCGACTTGTGTTTCATTAAATAGATATATCCATACCTACTCAAATCATCAGTGAAGGTAATGAAGTACTCATAACCACCTCTGGCTGTCGTGCTCATTGGTCCACATACATCACTATGTATTAGTTCCAACAAGTCGGACGCCCTTTCACAACTCCTTGCAAAAGGTGTCTTGGTCATCTTGCCTAGTAGGCATGATTCGCATGTCTCGAATGACTCTAAGTCAAACGAAGTTAGAAGTCCATCATCATGGAGCTTCTTCATGCGCTTCCAACTTATATGACCAAGCCGACAGTGCCAAAAGTAAGTCATATTCAGATCATTTGGTTTCAACCTTTTAACATTTATGTTATAGACCGATTCACTATCAAGATTTAAAATAAATAACCCGTTCTGAACGGGTGCAAAGCCATGAAACACATCTTTCAAATATAAAGAACAACCATTATTCTTAATATTCGACTCATAACCTTGTCTCATTAAACATGAGGCGGAAATAATGTTTCGACTAAGCGCTGGAACATAATAACAATTATTTAGTTCCAAAATAAATCCTGAAGGTAAATGAAGTTGCATCGTGCCGACTTCCAACGCAGCGACTCTCGCCTTGTTGCCGACCCGAATGTCAACCTCTCCTCTTGCCACGCTCCTAGTTCTTACCAGCCCCTGCAACGAGTTGCAAATGTGAATGACTGATCCGGTATCATATACCCAAGAACTATTAGGTGCATCAGCAAGATAAATGTCTATAACATTGCACACAAGTGTACCTGAGTCGGAAGTCATACCTCCACTCTTGGCCTTGTCAGCCAAATACTTGGTGCAGTTCCTCTTCCAGTGGCCATCCTGCTTGCAATAGAAGCAATTGGCTCCGGCTGTAGGAGAAGGCTTAGTCTTTGAGGAAGCACTCTGGACAGGGCCATGGGCGCTACCTCCTGACTTATCCTTCTTCTTCTTAGTCCAAGAACTCTTCTTGAACTTAGCCTTATTCTGCACCATCAACACTTGACTGGCGCCTTTCTTTATATCAGCCTCTGCCGTTTTGAGCATCCCATGTAATTCAGTGATACTCTTATCCATACCATGCATATGATAGTTCGAGATGAACGGACCATACGCACTAGGAAGAGAGTTCAGAATTATATCAGTGGCGATCTCTTCTTTAATTGAGAAGCCCAAGCGATCCAAAGACTGTATGTAACCAATCATCTTGATTACATGCGGACTCAGTGGATCGCCGTCTTTCAGCTTACAGCCAAGCATAGCTTGAGAGACTTGATACCTCTCAGTCCTTGCTTGAGCCTGGAACATACTTTTGAGGCTTTCGATCATATCGTAGGCCTCAACATTTTCGAACTGCTGCTGCAAGTCCGGTTCCATGTGTGCAAGCATAAGACAGCAAATCTCCGTAGACTCATCTCTAGTCTTACGGTAGGCATTTGTGACGGCGACAGTCGCATCATCATCAGGCTCTTCTGGAAGTGGAGTTTCTAGAACATGTTCTTTCTTGTCATGCTTGAGGACTATCCTCAGATTACGATACCAGTTGGTGAAATTAATTCCATTAAGCTTATCTTTCTCTAGGATTGACCTCAACGCAAAAGTGGACAACTGAGGAAGGTTGCTAGGTGCCATTGATCTACAACAGAAAATACGCAAAAACACTTAAGACATGTATTCATAAAAGAGCAGGCATATTAAACGCTTTAATACTTATGCTCCCACTAGAACCAACATCCCTCCGATGGTTGCTAAGTGATTCAAGATCCTAAATAAGCAAGCCGACTAGTGAGCTTTAGCATCACCGCTAGCCGTCAAGTGATCTAGGTAGGCAACACCTTGCCAATCGTATCTCTATACGACTCCTGTTAGTTGGGTGACATCACATGCCCCGGCTCCCAACCTACCTCGCCCCGAGCCCCACAACCGTTGTGATGGACTCGTCTAGATTACCAAGTGCTTCTGCGTGTAAGAGTCCGACTCAAACCCACCTAACCGGAAAGAATTGGTAGCACCTCAATTTTATGAGCCCACTACCAAGAATGTCCGACTTGTGATGGTGCAGCACTGGCGGGGCGACCGACTAGACCTTCTTTGAGGGATTAAAGAATCTACCAACTATCTAAATAGAGGTAAATAGAGGCATAACAATAACACAAATAAAGCAATTATAATGTGAAATGGTATGGCTCTCTTCATGGTGATCTCCATCTCCACGAAGCTTGTAAGTCGACTCGTGCCAACTCTTGTCACGTGCCATCTTACTCCATGTAGCCGACTTGTACATCGACTTGCATGCCATCCGGGTTCTCCAACAAGCTACACTAGCTAAGTAAATGAAATTTACATAGAGAATCCGACACGCAGGCCGGTATACAATAAAATGACAGCACCTAGGCTCCAGCCGGCTGACAAAAACATGATACGCAGATCATGTATGGATTACACACATCACATGCACATAAGCCATACCATTCACAACTTCCTGCAAAAACAAGTTATGCATAGATACGATATCTACCGGCGTTGTGAAACTCGCAACGACATCTAAGGCGCTACGACAGGACGGCGGCGGTCATGGATTTCGGAAAACGCAGATCTCATCTGCATCCCGATCATGGATTTCTTCATCGGATAAAACGATTTTACCCGAATCTGATCCGAATTCCGATTCGACCAAACTCTTTGATCTTCGATCACCGCAACTGGATTTATGTGTCACGGTATACCCCGATGGCGGAAACCGACCGGTAGGGGTAAGTTGTTCCACGACCTTAGCAGTATGATCACGGAAACCAGATCATCCATTAACCCCGAGTACGATTGATCCAATCAACCTTGTACAAAACCGATCTATCTCATAGACCGACCACCAAAACAGCAATTAGATCACATCTAACGCTAACTACATATCACATATGTACGGATCTCGGGCCTAATACCAGAAGCTACCGCTCTGATACCACTGTTGGCACGCGTAGAGATAAACGAAAAACTTTTCCTACGCGGTACTCCCAAGATCTAGCCGAGGTAGAAGGCCACGATGATTACCACTAGACGCGCGGTTGCGGATTATTGGTGAAGCACGTCGGGGCAGTGCAGTCCCACGATCCGGTCCGGCCGATCCAATCCCTCGAACGTCGAAGTGCTGAACGTACAGCACCTCTGCCGGTATCCACACGTACGAGGAGGAGCTCCGACGGCGGACTGCTAGGTCCGGTGCGGCGGCTGGACTGAGTGGGGCTAGGGTTCCCAACGCATGGGAGAGTGGACTAACATGCCCGCTGGGCAACCTGCGCCCCTCTTTATATAGCGTGTGGTAATGGGCTTCACAACACTTGTGGCCCATTCCCTCTGTGAGTCCGACTCACTAACTCAGTCCATTTCCGGTTCGGGTCCAACCCAACCAATGCTTGCTCCCGCTCTTAAGTGTGCGACCCTGCAGGCTCATGGCGACATGGACACGATTGGAGTCCTTCTCCCAATCGATCAATCGGTAGCGGCTCCTAGCAGAACGTGCCGACTCCCTAGTCCCATTGAGTCATGACGACATACCTTTCAATGCGATATTCATCTTAGTCCCTTTTGCCTCACGATATACCTTTTCGAGCTATAGGCGATTTATCGTCATCCCTTAAATAGCTCAACTCTCTTCTCGATCCGTGATATGTGATTCATCTGACTAACTCTTTAGTCAATAGACACAGTTAACACTTAACTGAGTCGCGCATGGCCATGCTTCCTGAATCATATCACTCGAGAGGGCCCAGAGAATATCTCTCCAATCGGAAGGGCAAAATCCCATCTTGATTATCCACATCATGCAGCTTGCTTCTCATTCGACCCGAACTCTGCCTTTATAGTTGCCTTGTCACAGAACAACGTTTGACAGAACCTAAGTCGGTGATCCACAACTCGGATTGTGCGACAACCTCAGGTCTAAGGATTACATTGATTGAGACATGCAAATGACGACTTGATCGTTGCATCTCAATGTGGGTCAGTCCGACTTGCTAAACTCTTTAGCCAAGTCCGTGAACGTTGGAATGGCATCACCATGCCCATGACAAGTGGAACCGTGTCATCAGCCAACACTCACATTAGTCTAGGATGTGTGTCCAGCACAACCTTAACGACCAAGGACAATTAGTATGAACAACGTGAATATATGGTTCCACAATCGAATCACATATTCAATGACATATATCAGATGTTCAAAACAAGGACAACTTAATAACTTTATGAATACAGTGGGAATTACATCATACATGATTGCCTCTAGGGCATATTCCCAACATATCTCTCATAGGAAAAATATCCTCAAAGAATGTAGCATCTTTAGACTCCAAAATCGTATCGACCTTCACGTCAGGTACCTCAGATTTCACTACTAAAAATCTATAGCCAACCCTATTCTTAGCGTATCCCAAATGAACGCAATCCACGGTCTTTGGTCCAAGTTTACACTTTTTGGGGATCGGCACATTGACTTTTGCCAAACAGCCCCAAGTACGTAAGTACGAGAGTATTTTTTTTCTCTTCTCCCATTGCTCATAGGGAGTGACCACATTGTCTTTTGTCGGAACTTTATTCAGGACATGACATGATGTCAATATAGCCTCCCCCCACCATGCCTTGGATAAACCCGATGGATCTAACATGGCATTAACCAAATCTGTTAGAGTACGGTTTTTCCGTTCGGCAACCCCATTTGACTGAGGTGAATAGGGAGACGTCCTCTCGTGAATAATGCCATGTTCCGCACAGAAAGAGTCAAACTCATTAGAGAAATACTCTCCACCACGATCTGACCGGATTCGTTTAATTTTCTTTTCAAGTTGATTCTCAACTTCTGCCTTATAGATTTTAAAATAGTGTAGAGCCTCATCTTTAGTGTTTAACAGATACACATAGCAAAACCTAGTGGAATCATATATTAACGTCATGAAGTATCTCTTTCCACCTTTAGTCAACACACCATTCATCTCACAGAGATCAGAATGTATGAGTTCTAATGGCGCCAAGTGTCTCTCCTCCGCAGCCTTGTGGGGCTTGCGAGGTTGCTTTGCTTGTACACACGAATGGCCTTTAGAACCTTTGGCTAAAGTGAAACTTGGAATTAAATTTAGTTTTGCTAACCGCGTCATGCAACTGAAACCAACGTGACAAAGACGTGAATGCCAAACTTCTGTTTCATTAACACTCGAATGAATATTGTTCACGACTTTATTACAGAAATCAGCGAGGGAAAAGCGGAACAGACCTCCGCACTCATACCCTTTTCCAACAAACAGTTCATATTTAGTTACAACTACTTTATTGGACTCGAAAACTAACTTAAATCCTTCTCTACATAAAAGTGAGCCACTAACGAGATTCTTCTTGATGGCGGGGACATGCTGCACGTTCTTGAGCTGCACGATCCTTCCCGAAGTAAACTTCAGATCGACCGTGCCAACACCAAGTACAGAAGCACTTGCGCTGTTCCCCATCAATACGGACCCGTTCCTTGTGACCTGATAAGAAGAAAACAATGAGATGTCAGCACACACATGAATGTTTGCACCCGTGTCAATCCACCAATCAGTAGACTGACAAACTGAAAATACAGTAAACAAATTACCATACCCAGATGTCCCATTCTCATTGTTGCTCACGATCATGTTGACAACCTTGGAATCCTGTCCTGGCTTCACATACTTCTTTGGGCACTTCACAGCCCAGTGTTTCCATTGAACCACAAGTGAAGCAGCCATCTTTCTTCTTATCCTTCTTGAAGGTCTTCTTACCCTTCTTCTTGAAGTCGGTATTCGGCTGGACACCAGTCCTCGCCTTGTTCTTGTGGGAGTTGTAGTTCTTCTGTACCATATTGGCCACAGAAGTCCCTTCGTTCCCTTTTCCATGCGAGTCCTTTGCCCTCGAATTCTGCTCAATACTTAGATGGCCGATGACATCCTCAACTGAGAATTCACGCCTATGATGTTTCAGAGTAGTGGCAAAGTTCATCCAGGAATTAGGCAGCTTGGCTATTATGCATCCCGCGACATACTTGTCCGGTAGCACGCACTTGAGAATTTCAAGCTCCTTAGCGATCCACTGTATCTCATGAGCCTGCTCCAATACAGAACGGTTTTCGACCATTCTGTAGTCATGGAACTGCTCTATACTATACATCTCGCTGCCAGCATCGGTTGCGCCGAATTTGGATTCGAGCGCCTCCCACAAGTCCTTGGCAACCCGCATATGTAAATATGCGTCAACAAACTTCTCTCCGATCACGCTTAGAACGCATCCAACAAAGACGACGGTGGCATCCCTAAACGCCTTCTCTGTTCAGGAGTAATCGTTCCCGTGGGAGTGACACCGGCGACCCAGAACACGTTCATAGCCGTGAGCCATAAGAATGTTTTGGTATGCCAACACTTAAAGTATGTCCCCGTAAACGGGTCCGGTTTCAGTGCAGTAGCAAAACCATGAATCGAAAATTGCCTACACATATTAGGTTTTTGGATTGTTAAGAATTTAGGCAATTTACAGATTAAATTAATCCAAGTATAAATCATGAACATGACGTAAACATACTGATATTTAACCATGTTCGTGCACTAGATTTATAGTAGATAAATCTACACAAACTACTAGTGTTGCACACATGGAAATAATAAGAACAGGGATAAACGTGTTATACCCTGCAGTTGGCCAATTGGCAGTAGCCGTAGCAGAGGCGGCAGCCGCGGCGGCGGCCACCGCAGCAGTGGCGGCCTCGGTGGCAGCAGTGGCGGCCTCAGCGGCAGCAGCGGCGCGTTCAGCTTCGGTGGCCATGTTGACGACGAGGCCGACGCGATAGTAGACGAAGTAGATGTACTGTTGACGACGAGGGCGACGCGGTAGTAGACAAAGTAGATGTACAGCAGCAGCGAGCAGTCGTGTAGGAGACGCTCCCCAAAAACCTAATCGCCCCTCTCCCGTACAGGATCTAGAGAGGCGGGGTTTCGGAGGCCTGCTCTCCCGTCGGCCGTGTACGCGGTAGACGGGATGGGATCACCGGCGGCAGCAACAGGAGGTGGAACGACAGTGGGCGCAAAGAGGCGGCGTGTGTGAGTTGTGTGTACTGTGTCCGGCTGAGCCTGGCGTTTACTACAGTCGTTTTACTGCGCGCAGTTATCACACGTGATCAATACGGCTGTTACCAATATAAATGTGACGCAATTAGACAACAATAATTATGACGTCTCATATTATTGTCGTGTATGTTGACTCCCCGTTTCCGACTGCCAAAATAAAGGCATCGGCTCGGTTCATTCCCGCAACCCGCGGCGCGACGGGCGGCGGAGGAGGAGCGCGCGTGTGGAACACCTCCACTACTCCTCTCTCTTCATACCAACTCACACTAGTGGGGAGAGAGCTCACCTTATAAAGTGGTGCAAAACTCCCCCAACTAGCAATATGGGACTAAACTCCCACCATTTGCTATGGCAGCATGGGCCTTTTGGATTAAATGAAAATTGCCTAATGGGCCTCCAAGCCCATCCGAATTTCAGCAGCACACTCTCCAGCTGGAGGTTGTCGACGGCCATGCCGATGCTGCTGCGTGGGCCACCCTGGATGATCTGCAGGTCTAGCATCGATTCCTTCCCCTCTCCTGGTTCTGAGGCTAACATTGAGGGATTATAAGGAAAATAGCTTTTTTGCGGGGAATACTGAGAGCTTTATTCAAAGGTAGCACTCCGTGAATCATCAGCCATGAGGCTAGTGATCAGGAATGGAGGTACAAGTTCAAACCAAGTATCCAACACCATCAGCGTACAGGCACGCTTAGCACAAAGATGGGCGGGTACATTTGCTGATCTACTAATATGAATGAAATCAAAATAAATAAATGTAGAAGCGAGCTCTCCAATTTCTAAAAGGATAGGGGCCACAATGGAACGAGACCTGTGGCGAGTGTTCTAGAGATTAATCAACTCCAGGCAGTCCGATTCGAAGACCACACGCGGAAAACCCCTCAGCGTTGCAAACACCACTCCATCTCGCAATGATTCTGCTTCTGCAATGAGAGGGTCAGTCACCCCAATATGAGGTTTACACCAAGCACCAAGGAAGGCATTGCTGGAGCGTGCAACACCACCTGCTCCTGCATTCCCAAGGCTAGAATTAATCGCACCGTCAGTATTGATTTTGATCACCTGCTCCTCGGGTGGTCTCCACCCATAGCCAGGTAAAACAGTAGCAACTGATCTCGGTATTTCCAGCACGGCCAAGTCCTCATGGATTCTTCTTGTAGCTAGACCAGGATCCCAGGGAACTGAACCATGAGTTCACTTATTATGGGACTGCCAGATTGCCCACATAACCGAGATGATCTTCGGTCTCGTAGATGAAAATCTATCATCACATAGGATATCCCTATCCCAGGTACGCGGATGAAGTCTTGGCAGCCGAAAATCAAAAATAGCTTGGGCCTCTTCCCAGTACCTCTTCGCATCGGAACAATGCATGAGTGCATGCATCAAGTCCTCCTCCGAGGAGGAGCATATACGACATGAGCTGTCGTTCTTTATGTGTCGATGGCGTAGTGTTGCTTCGTCAGGTAATATACCACGCACCACACGCCACCAAAAAACCTTCACTTTAGGCATCACCCGCAACTTCCAGAGGGTATCCCACATCTGTTTTTCTGTCTCTGACGTACTTGTTAAAGCTCCTTCATCAGGAGAGATTCTCCTTTTTTGATTCATTAGAGCGCGATAAGCCAACTTCACAGTGTAGGAACCTGAGGTTGTATGAGCCCAAGCAAAGGAATCCTCCCCACCATATATGCGTAGAGGGATATTCAAGATCAAGTCCGCATCCGGCCGTGAGAACGATGATCTGACCACGTCCACTTTCCACCTTCCAATGTCTGCATCAATGAGTTCATGCACTTTGGAGACTGATACTCCTATCGGTTTGAAAAGTGGTAAAAACAACTCCCTCGAAGGGATCCACCTATCCTCCCAAATCGAGATGGACTCGCCGTTTCCAACTCGCTTGATCAACCCCACCTCCAAAGCAGATCGACCTGCTACGATGGCACGCCACACAGCAGACGCCGCTCGAGGTACTGTAGCCTGCATGAAATCAACATTGGGAAAATAGCGACTCTTCATTACCCGAGAGCACAGGGAATTCGGAGCCTCCATAAACCGCCAGCCATGCTTTCCCAAGAGAGCTAAGTTAAAACTTTCTAGCTCTCGGAATCCCATGGCCCCCTGATTCTTCGGTTGTGTGAGAGCATTCCAGGAGATCCAGTGCAAAGACCACTTATCCAACGAGCTACTCCACCAAAACCTAGCCATGTCGGCCCTTAACTTCTTGCACACCGTCTTGTTCAAACGGAAGCAACTCATACTATATGTTGGGATTGCTTGAATGACAGATTTCAAGAGAATTTCCCTGCCAGCACAAGCTAATATTTTTTCTGACCAACCATTCATTTTGCCTTTCGATCTATCACTGATGTGATCAAAAGTCCCACTTGTGATCCGTCCAACAGCAATGGGTAGCCCTAAATATCTCTCACTAAATGCTTCCACGCCAATCCCAAGTCTCTGTTTCATAACAACTCGACGATCGTGCGGGGTATTTGGTGTGAAGAAAACTGAGCTTTTATCCTTATTAACACACTGTCCCGAGCATACCGAATAAATATCAAGTATATTATTTAATCGATCTGCACTTTGCTCACACGCACTGATGAAGATGAGACTATCATCAGCGAAGAGTAGGTGGTTCACCCACGATGACCTGAAGGAAACTCGAATCCCTTTGTCAATGTAATTTCCTCCGAAATAATTGAGAAGAGAGGTGAAGCCCTCACCGCACATCAGAAATAAGTAGGGCGATATTGGGTCACATTGACGTAGTCCTCTCGAAGGTGTGAAATAAGGCAATAATTTTCCATTAACCCGAACAGAAAATCTCACCGATGTAACACACTTCATGATCAAACGAACAAAAACCATAGAAAACCCCAGCTGAGTGAGAACAGACTCCAGATAATGCCATTCTACTCGGTCGTAGGCCTTCATCATATCCAGTTTCACCGCACATGAATAATTTTTTCCTTTTCTTCTTCTTCTCATTGCGTGAACACTCTCGAAGGCAACATGTACATTGTCCGTGATTAAGTGGCCAGGGACAAACGCACTCTGTTCCTCGCCAATTAAGACCTCCATCCACTTCCTCAACCGATTAGTGATTGCTTTGGAAGCAATCTTATAAACCACGGGACATAGAGAAATTGGACGGTATTGTAAAATCGACCGCGGGTGCCGTACCTTGGGTATAAGTGTGATTGAAGTGTCATTAAGCCCCATCGGTAACTCGCCTCCTTTCAAAAAGTCCAACACGGCAGCCACTAGATCATCATGAATTAAATTCCAGTGACGCTGAAAAAACCCCGCCGTGAAGCCATCCACCCCTGGTGCCTTAGATGGAGCCATTTGAAACAAAGCATTCCGAACCTTAGCTTGCACAAATGGTTTAGTAAGTTCATCATTTATCTCCACCGAGACTTTCCTTGGAATGTGTTGGAGTATTGCATCCATATTGTTAAAACCTTGAGATGTATAGAGGGATTGGTAAAAAGATTATACCTCACCCTTATCTTCCTCCTCGGTTTGACAATAGGAACCATCTTGCTTCTGCAAACCTTCTATACGGTTGATTCTTCTTCTCTCCGCTGCCTGAGCGTGAAACTAAGAGGTATTGCGATCCCCCTCTCTTAACCAGCGAACACGGGAACGTTGCCTAAGCCACGTTTCTTCTTGGCGCAAAGCCTCTCTTAGCTGATCAACAACCGATCGTTCCTCGTCTGACGGTCCACTGCCAATGGCTCGGATCCTGAGCTTTTCAAGTTTTGCTTTAATCTTCCGAACCTTCCGTATTAAGGACCCAAATTTCTTGGCCCCCCACGCACTCAATTACTCCTGCATTAATCCGAGAGTATGAGAGATTCCCGCAAGGCCCTGTCCAGCACGATTCCATCGCCATGCATCCGATATAACATCATCGTAGTCGACATGAGACTGCCACATGTTCTCATAACGAAATTGCTTATTTTTAGAAGAAGTACACCGAGAGCCAAGCTCCACCACCAGAAAACAGTGATCCGATTCCATGGTGCTGACATGGCGAACTTTGTACTCGTTAAAACGCCGAAGTAGGCCCTCATTTGCCAATGCTCTATCCAGGCGAGCTTTCACATTAGATTCGCCACTCTGCCTATTATCCAAGGTGTAATCCACACCAGACCAGCCAAGATCTTGAAGGGAGCAATCTTCTATCGCCTCCCTAAAGGATCTCATTTGCCATTCAGGCCGCTGATGACGACTGAAATGTTCAGTTGCATACATTGCTTCATTAAAGTCTCCTAGGCACAGCCAATCTGCTTGCCTAACCGAATGAAGTGTTCTCAGAAATCTCCAGCTATGGGCCCTATCTTGGACCTTCGTAGCTCCGTAGAAACCGGTAAACCTCCACTCTCGGTGGGGTTCGTCTATTTTGTGTATAAGCACATCAATATGCGCCCTACCAAAATTCTTTAGATCGACAGTGACATCCTTGGACCAGAAGAGGGCAATCCCTCCGCTCAATCCATCGCTATCCACCGCGAAGCAACCAGAAAACCCAGCGTCCGCTGTAACTCTCTGACTCGATTGGCACTAATCTTAGTCTCCATCACGAATAACAGAGAAGGACCTTCTTGCTTCACAAAGCTGCGAAGCTCACGAACTACACGCGGGTTCCCAAGCCCACGTGAGTTCCAACTGGCGCAAATCATTGCGACTGGCAGTGCTGCGACGCAGACACTGCCGAATCAGAATTGGAGGATTTTGTCTTCTTTGCAACCGGTTCACTAATATTCCCACTAGCCACCGCCCCAGCCTCCTCACCTGATGGTTTGAAGAGAACTAGTGCATTGACGACAGGGGCTTTATCTGTACTTGTACCCAGCTCAGATGACGCGTCGATCTGCCTGTATGTTTGCCGCTGTGTCCCCGCCTTCCTCTTACTCCCTTGCTGCTTCTTCAATGGAGAGGTAACATCATCGGTTTTATCCGGGGCCGAACTAGCAGTAGGCATATTCTTTTTACTGAACTGAGAGGAGGGCTGGTCCCTAGCCGAGTTTTCATTAGAAGTTCCTTTTTTCCTATCATCCGTGGCTCTCAAGCTTGCCTTGAACGGTAGATCACCATTCTCACTTCTGATTCCCGGTGTGGTGCATAGAATGTCTGCATGGCCCAAACGACCACACGAGAAGCAAAAGTTGGGGATGTGCTCATACTGCAGGTCATACCAGTCCCTGCTCTTTCGTTTCGCCGACTCGATTAACAGCCCCCTCCGGAGAGGTTTCTGGACCTCGATGGCCACCCTTGCACGCAAGAAGCCTCCAACAGGATCAATCTGCACCGAGTGAGCCTTCTTATCTATCATCTTCGCCACTTCCTTACCCCAATTCCCTCTGCTAAGATGGAACGACAAATTTAGGACCCTGACCCACACATGAAGCTTGTCAAACAGTAGCTCTGATGGCCGCATATGTTCCACAAATTTCTCCAATATCACTGCGTTCCTATTGACATGCCACAGGGATCCATCCCAAACCCTATCCCGATCACGTTGGCTTTCGAATTCTGCTAGGAAAAGATTTTCTCCAACTGATCGGAAGAACATGCCCCTAGGGTTTCCCCACGCCGGCCGTAATGCGCTGGAGATCGTCTGAATATGGAACGTATTCCGCGAGAGGATCTTCCCTGCGAGAGCCCACTTCTCCTGCGCACCCTCTTCCAGATCATCGAGAACCAGCGGCGTAGCCTCTTCTTCCGTTAGGTCTAACTTCCCCATCGCCTCCGACAACGGGTTACCCGCCGACCTAAAGGGCGGATTGTTCTCCTTCGCTCCCTCGGCATCCGCAGCCGAGGCCATGCAGATCCCTCTCCTTGCGCCCTGCCGATCGAGATCAGCGAGCGCCGCCATTTCCCACCGTAAACCCTAGTCGCCAAGTCTGTCGCGAGAGCAGGGCGAAGGGTTACGAGGACTCCTTACAATACACTATTGCTATACGAAAAATAGCTAGAACCGATCGTAATGCATCAGGACTCGGAATCGGTACCGTATACACATCAACATACGGATACAAGAGTTAGGACTCTACACGCACACGACCTAAGCCCACGCCGACCGTTCGAATTAGTACTCTACACGGACACGGTCTAAGCCCACGCCGAGCGATCGATCGCTGGGAAGGAAAGCCACGACATACCAAACCAACTAAAGAAACGACGGACCAAAAAACGTACGAAGTTTTGGAGGAAGAAACCTTAGTGCTTTTATTATATACTAGCACACATGCCCGTGCGTTGCAACGGATGAGATAAAATCATTACTAAAGAGACATACAAAGTGAGTTCTCGCGGGTAGATAAATCCACGACTTGTCGCATAGAGAGCCAGGTTTAGCGCGTCGACAGAGCTCTCTACGGTCAGGCGTGCCGCCCACTTGCTACTGCCTCCTCTGCAATTTGCTTCATCCAACCCACACATACACTCTCTGCTAGCGTCAGGAGAGCCATGGCCACACCCCTCCCCCACTCCGTGAATGCTTTTTCCTCCCTCGAGGCCGGGGAGAAGAGGAGATTGAATAAATCATAGGTGATGAGCCATGATGTGAATGCACGACTCTCGTTCGATCATCCGCTATAACATAGGCAACGTCGAGGCCTTCGCCGAATGTCGGTTGAGAATTGAGCAAGCACAAAAGTATGAAGGAATTCTAAATTTTAGTTGTTTTACAATCAGCATTGGTTCTTATGGGGAAGAAACCCTATCATGCATTAAATAAGGATGGATCACCATGGGTTCAGTCTCCAGCGTTTTTTCAATCTGTTCCAAAAGGCTTTTAAACACAAATGAAATAGGAACAAACTGAGTTCTCCATGAGCACTTGTTATATGCAAGTAAACAATTGCATATACATATACAATTTGAGTTGTCCTAACTAAAGTTTGCTCTAGTTTACAGATTCCAAATGGGAACCTTGTACTAAAGAGTTTAAATGTGATTAAGATGCCCTAATTTTAGTTTTAAAAGAGGGGAATCTATGAAACAGTGGTATGTAAATGGCTTTGTAAGATGAGTTTAGAATATATGAGAGGACAGTGAAATTGGAAACCCTGTGAACTAATTAAGATATAACAAAACATTGACATGAAAATTAGAAAGCTTACTATCACGTAATAGATGATAGAAAGCTGAAGCATTAAATTCAAATTAGCCTCGTGTATTGTTGAACGTACTATTTGCGCCACATATTATAATTTTACCACAAGAATTATTTGGATTTGGGGAGAACAAATCTTGCAAGAAACTACCAATTATAGTTAGGAACAGATAAGAAATCACATCCTAGCCTCAGCCACCGGGAGGAACGCCATGCAACTTTTGTGTCACCAGGCCGACCGCTCAATTTCTGTTAGAGCTTCTCCCATGTATGAAACATATACAGCAGCAAAAATCTACCGTAAAAAAAATACAACAGCACAAATCTGAAACGAAACCTGATTCAAGGGCGCAGAGTTGCATCCGCATCTTGGGCGTGCTTCCTCATGTGACTGCCAAGTGATTCGCCGACCGGGTACTCTGTATTGCAGACTTTGCAAGCGTATCAACTCCACCGGCCTAGCACTCCGTGGCAATCGACGGCAGCACTTAGTCGTTCAAGTAGGGGCCCCTGGCACGTCACCAAACAGACGTGGTTAAACTCGTCCAACTCCACCTCCCGGCGCTCCCGGACCTCTCGCCCGTGTTGTACACCTCCAAGCGTCTCCCGGCCAGCCTCATGCAGATGCAGGTACACTCAAGCTCGCGCAACCTCGCCGCGCTTTCTTTGGTGCTCTTCTGGATAGGCTCCGCCCCGTCGACATCCTCCTCTAGGACTTCCTAGTTCCTATAACCATTGGCTCGCCTTGTGGCCACAGCTCGCGGGCGGGATGCCACCGGTGCATGCCAATCGCCATGGATTTCACGCGGCCCTATCAGCGCTATCACATGCTTCGATGAAGTCACCGTCTGTAACGCCAGTGGAGAAGACCTGCAGCTTGTCGCCAAGGCCCTTGCCAAAAACCTCACGGCATTCTGTCGCGTGGCGGGCTTGACGCACATCGCCGGGTTGTCCGCCCATGTGGTGTCATCGTGTTCAGGTATACGTACCTCGGCTCAGCCACCTTCTCCGGCTGCCCAAGAAATTTGAGGTCGCTCTCAAACTCAAACACGATCTCTGACTCTATAGGTTCAGTTGTCTCTCAGGTATAGGCGTTCCACATCGGCTCGATGTCCCCTGCGCCGGTGACTTCCTTAGCTTCCCCGCAGATCACCCTCATCGGGAGCACCTCCAGGATGATCTTGAAGAACACGCCACCGTTGGAATCAATTGAGGCGGTAGGCTGATTGGTTCAATGACATAAGATCTGATCTCGAGAGAGCAGAATTGGGGCGGGGGACATATTAGTTGGATGAGAATCGATCTAATCTCGAGAAGAAACGGTCCGCCCGTGTTTATTCTGAGGATATATGGGTTGTTGGAGGGAGGAGAACGCGTGGTGGACGGTCCGGTATTCGGTTCAGGATACAAAACGGACAAGCGACCTAAGGAATCCTAGCCACATCAAAAAAACGTAAACATGTACGGACGAAGGCGTAAACACGGACGGACGAAAGACGTACCAAAAAAGGGAGGAAGGTTTAAAAAGGGAGGAAGAAACCTTCCTCCCTTTATTATTAGGTAGAGATATATATAGGTATAGACATGTGATGGTGGGTCTTTCTCACCACTCATCTCACTAGAATCTTCATAGGGGACACTAAAAGGATCCAAAGTCTTGGCACAAGAGGTGTGCAGGTTTGTCGAAGTCGTTGCATTGCTTGGAGTCGGTAGTGTCTGTTGGACACGAGAAAAACAATCGTATGACTATAACGAGATGGCTAGTGTAGCGTGTTTCTCTCATCCGCCGGGTAAAAGAAAAAAAGTACGGGCGTGCCAGTGTACCGTAGTACACAAAAGAATGAAAAGATAGGGAAACATGTATTTCATTAATCTCTTTTGGAGAAACAAATTACAAGGTCCCTAATACAATGCGCTCCATGGCCTGCTAGCGCGGCCACCCTAACTGTGGCGATTGCGATCTCCGGTTCCCGGGGCCTCGAAAGGCACCCGGTTAATTACTCCCGCGGGTTACGCCGCGAGACACCTCCGATTAAGCCGTGTGGTCGTCTTCGTCGTCTTCGCTTCACGTTCTCCATTCATGATGTGGTGGTGATGTGTGTGGGCAGCGGCAGAGCCCGTGTCCTCGTCGGTACACGCGCCGAAAATAGCGTGGCCTTAGCTCTGGCCACGCCCGCCCTCGCCGTCGAGCCTCGTCGGTCTTGACGGCGTTGTTGTAGTCGAAGTTGAAGTAGCATGGATACGCTAAGCTGGGACATCTGGATGATCAACAGGTTCATCGGGGTGTGCAGGGGGTACGCCTCGCGGGAGTATGTTGATGGAGATTGCCATCGGTGTGAAACCGACGCACGCGCACGAGTAGGTTTGGCCGACATAGTCGGTGACTCGTCTTGGCCAACGCCAAGTCCATGGCTGTCAGCGTAGACAAGTACGCCGTCTCACGGGGTCGCAGGGGAGTATTGTCGTAGGCGTCGCTTCGCTTCGTCTCCATGATCACCCGCCTCGAACTACCTCCGTGTTCGGGCGCGATGAATGTCACTCCGCCTTGAATGGCTCTCATGTTGGCGGTGATGCGCCGAGGTCAACATCACGGATGGCATGGCGCATGTCATCGTGTAATGCGTGCCACCGCCCACCAAGTGTGTCGCCCAGGGTGCACTCGTCGTCTTGGGTATCGGAGACGTACGCCTACCCCGGACACAGAGTTCACTTAGCTCACCAATGCCAACGTTGATGCACTCGTATATACATACGTGCACCGGGTTTAAGTAGACACATATTGTATCAGCCATGTTCGTGCATCATATAGAGCATGCATGCCCACTACGGCAGAAAATCTCTTTACCGTGTGCCAAAAGCACACGGCAAAGGCAACAAAACACACGGCAATGTCTTTGCCGTGTGCTTTTCATTGTGGCACACGGCAAAGATTACACGGTAGAGAATTCCACGGCAACGAAATCTTTGCCGTGTGCTTGCACACGACAAAAAGGTGCCAAAAATGACAGATTGTACATGCTTGCTATCATGTGCAAGCACACGGCAAAGAGGTCAAAAAATTTAACATTGCAGTTCAAAATGACAGGATTGACTGCTGGTTCCGTTACATGTTATGATTTGTTGTGTTAATAACAGTACATCTAAAGAATTATAGAAGTTCTCGAAAGGTAAAAAGTGCATTGCTAATTCCCAAATCAAAATTGCCGCATGCATGAGGCGGGTCAGGTGAGTAACAACATGCATAGCAAAAACAGAGCAAGTCTTAATGGATGTGGACAAGTGATCGGAGGCATCCGACAGAGCGACCACCGGCAAGTTAACCCGCATTTAAACTATTAAACAATGATAACAGAAGTCCTATGCATCCAGCAAATATAAGCCTAAATTACAGGTGGATAAAAGCAATTATTAATTATTTTCAAGACAAGATAAATTGCCGCTCTTCATTCATTCATATCCCAGCGTTACATTTTAACCATGGGAATATGTACTGAACCAAACAGGGATTGGCCTCATGATAGATTGATTAAACCTGCGATGTGGGACATTCAACATAACATTCCATGAAGGCGGAGAAAAAAATTGCCACTGCTCGAAAATAGGAAGGGAATCCGAGGAGCTGACCAGACTGGGATGTATCTGAGACCAAACTTCACCACCACCGTGGTTGCGCCACAGCATGGGAGACTAGAGGTATTTGAAGCCAGCATCTAGCAGAGACTACCGCGCGGGTGGCAACGGTCAGATCATGCTGGACCGAATAACCGATGGCCACTGGTCTGCATAAGAAATTCTTGTAAGACCCATAGATAGACTTGTCGAGTTGTAGAATTAAAATCCTAACACCTAGCGTGCTACAGCCAGGCATGTAAAAAAAAGAAGAAACAGAGTAATAATTAAGGCAGGAGGTAAGATATGTGCATGCTATTTGGACCAGGACATGATTGCTCTCCCAGCCAACAAGCGTCGTCTCCCCTTAAGCAAGCAAACCTAAAAAAACACTTAGGTTTACAGAAGTATTACGATCGTTAAAAGGTTACCATTATGATTAAGCAAGACCTAGGAGTTTTTCTCAATTATGTAAGTTCCCAAGAGCTAGCGAAGCATGCGAAATAAGAAACAAAGTGAGTTGAGTTTTTTCAGCAACAAGTATAACATCATGGGTTCAACTTGAAAGACCATTTGACAGGCCATTAGTGCTGCCAACGTGATCAATGGTAGAATAGACGGACAAACCATGATATCAGCTAGTGGAAATCGAAACCAAATATAAAGTTATACGGTTTATTTGGCTGGACTTTGGGGCATCCAAAACATGTCACACAAACAAAGGACGCACAGCTGGAGAAGAATGCCGAATCCAAGGAGTAGCTGAGATCCGAGGAAGCACACTCCTTGAGTTGGGGTTAGAACACCTGATGCAGAAGGGCTGTTTTTTATGAGGTCAACCTACATAGCTAATAGATGTGTGAGTTCCATGCGGTCACCAAAAGATAACAACATCAGTTAATTGCACTACCCACTTCGGTGAAGCAATACAACAGCAGAGAAAATCCCATACAAAATATGAATACACCATAGGGTGTGCTGAAAGAAGCAAAGGCTCTGGCGGTCTGGCCAAATTATGCCAGTCTAATGCTCTGCCCTAAACATTTCAAATTTGTGGTCAGATCAACCCTTTCTGTACATGTTCAACACGAAATGGGTACCCCATCCCTCTGATACGACGACTCTAATAGCTTAATCTGATGCATGACATGCTACTAAAACGCTCAATATACAGTCCAATCAAATTACCTTAAATCTCATTCTAGAACTCGAACCCGCATATAAGATTATGTAATTTAGCCTAACACATGCAGGCAAGCAGCCCAGACTTCTGATTCGGTCAAATACTAGTGATGTTTTTAGGGAGATGGTAGCGGTGCTAACCTAGTGAGTGAGAGCCTCGGAGAAGAGCGAGTTGCACAACTTGACGAGGTGGCGCCGCTCTTGCTGCAGAGCTAAATTTGATCCCCAAGCCACCAAGTCGCCCTCCAACGCTCTTGTGGATGTCGCCGATGACTTACGATCACGTTTTCTTACGATGACACATCCTCCTCCTAGCTTCCCTGCCAAGTAAAACAGCTAGCACACACGGATCAGAGAACGGAACAGAGTTGATCCGAATTAGTGCAGCTATTGAAGCCCAGAGAGAAACAAGATTAGAAGAGTACCTCCCCCCCCGAGGGCTTATGGCACCATGCAATTTACTTCGTGTGAGGCCTCACGGCTCTCCTTGATCACCTCCACCGAAGGTAAAGTTCCCACATTTCAGTCACTGGGATGTGCACAGGAAATTAAGTAAGTTTATGTTGTACAGCTAGCAAATGGTGTGGAAGATATATATACCGAATCCTGCTAGCACCGGACTGCCTCCTCCGTCCGTCGATCGCCGCTCGTACGCGGAGGCACTCATCTCTCCGCCTCCAATGGAGGCTTCTCGGCCTTTGGGGGCTGCTGGTCCGCAACAGCTGTTTGGTGCTCCTCAACAGCAACTTGGGACTCCTCAACAGCAGCAACTGCCGCTGACATCTGCTCCGCTGCTGTTTGGAAGGAGGGCGGGTCCTCTGGCCGGGGCGCCTCCTACCGGCCCGGGGGTACAAGCTGCGGCGGTGGCCGCTCCTCCCCAGCTGAATCCTCAGTCTTCCTTGTCCGTGCCGTTTACGCTGGGGCAGGCTGGTGCTAAGAACAAGTATAAAAGGAAGAAAAAGAAATCTGCAGTGCAAGCGGCTACGGTTGGTGTTGTTGCTGTTGTGCAAGTTGATGGCACGACAGCTAGTGATACAATGGCGCAGGGTCCGACCACGGTAGGTGCTGCAGAGGTGGTCAAAGCAAAGAAGAAGCACTGTGCGTATTGCAATGTTCATTCTCATGATACCAAGGAATGCCCGGTGGATCATTATTGCTACATTTGTGATAGGAGGGTTCATCCTACTGCTCGGTGTCCGATTCTGCGTCTGCCAAAGCCCTATGCTGGTTTGGCCGGGATTGGGAGCGAGGACACTATGTTTAGCCACCTCCTGGACAGCGTGTTTCAACCGCAACTTGCCCCGAGTTCTCTACCTATTGCTATTGTGAAGGTGAATGGAGATCCGGTGTCGGTGGAAACTATCCAGACCTTGGTGGCTCGTATTTGTCCGTTGCAGACTGCGTGGAGGTGGGAAGCTATACCTCATGCGGAGAATTCATTCTTGGTAAATTTCCCGTCGATGCAAGATTTGGTCAGAGTGGCCGGTTTTGATATGGGCGTTCCAAACCAAGAGTCCCGCATTGCTATTGGGGTGTGGAAGGAGGAGGAGATCGTGCCCTCAGACGAGTTGACACCTACGTGGGTTCACGTCGCTGGGGTTCCGCACACTGTTCGTCATTTTATGGGCCTATGGAGTGTGGGTACTCTCATTGGTAAGACCATGGATGTTGATTTGCTTGCTCTTCGACGCCATAATGTAGTCCGAATTCTGGTTGCTATGCGTGATCCATCCTTGTTCACTTCAAGGACTGTGAAAGCTGATGCCTTCGTCATTCTGAAGGGGTATTCACTACGGGAGAAAACCCCTTTCCCGTGTGCCAGAAGCACACGGTAAAGGGAAAACAACGCACGGTAAAGTCTTTCCCGTGTGCTTTTCGTCGTGGCACACGGGAAAGATTACACGGTAGATAATTGCACGGTAAAAAATCTTTCCCATGTGCATATTGTCGTGGCACACGGTAAAGATAAAAATGGGTCCCACCCACACTTGGCCGCGCACGAAACGGGAACGGAAAAATGTGGGCCCAACATGTCAGTCTTTCCCGTGTGCAAGCACACGGCAAAGAATTTTGAATCTTTGCCGTGTGCTTGCACACGGCAAAGACTGACATGTTGGGCCCACCTTTTCAACCCACCGTGGGCCACACCTGTCAGTCTTTCCCGTGTGCAAGCACACGGCAAAGATTCAAAATTCTTTGCCGTGTGCTTGCACACGGGAAAGACTGACAGATGGGCCCCGCTGGCCCTCCCACCATCTTGTCATCCGTGGCAATCTTTACCGTGTGCTTGCACACGGGAAAGATTTAGAGATCTTTGCCGTGTGCAAGCACACGGTAAAGAGTTGCCAAAAATGCCAGGTCGTACAGGCTTGCTCCACGTGGCCTCTTTACCGTGTGCAAGCACACGGGAAAGAGCTGACAAAATTCTTTGCCGTGTGCAAGCACACGGGAAAGAGGTCAAAAAAATGAATTTTTTTTTTTGTTTTCATTCAACATTACAGTTCAAAATCACAGAATACACTGCACAATAGATATAACATTCAATAATCATCACAGCAACACCAAATTGCATCCAAAATGCATCGAAACGGCACAAAATCATCCATAATAGCACAAATATCATTCATAGCATCCATAGCATCATTATTTACAATGGGTTCATCATACATCGATGTTGCATGATAATGGAAACATCCGGGAAGTCCTGATGCCATCGATGTCCCCTCCGAGCTCCAATCCATCTAGAACATGAGAGAAAGCGACATTGACATGAGAATGGAAACATTTGAATGCAAAATGACACATAATTGACATAGACATCAAACTTTGCACTCTCACCACTCAGGCAGTGAAGCAAGAAATTCGGCAAACCTGACGAGTAGCAAGTTGACAGATGGATCTAAGTCTAAGTGAGACATGAAAGTAAGTTTTGACGCGGAATATAGTAGGTTTAGCAAACTCACCACTCTGCTCCTGTCTGCTCTCGTGGCTGAGGTGCGGTAGTGGACATGGGCGATGCGTTCGACCACGCGGCAGAGGCACCAGTACCCTGCAAGCAGTTAGAAGGAAATGATACAAGTTAGAAGGAAATTATACAAGTTATACGGAAACGACACCAGTTAGAAGGACATGATACAAGTTAGAAGGAAATGTTAACTTACGGTAGCGTTCGGTGATTGGTGAATCACCATCTGTCCGGCTCCGGCTCCGGCTCCGGCTCCGGCTCCAATAAGCGGCATCTGCGGCATCTGCGACTGCATAGTATGTTTTAGAAACCGGGTTAGTAATAGCCGAGAAGACTACCGCTACTATGCAATTTGAATGAAACTCACCGCTAGCCACGACATCTGCATCTGCACCGCTGCCATCTGCCTCACCTGCTCCTCCATCTGTTGCCGCTGCAACTCGAGCTGGCGCCGCTGCTCCTCGGCCAGCTGCCGCTGCTCCTGGGCATCCCGCCGCTGCTCCTCGGCCTGCTGCCGCATCGCCGCCAACTCCTATTCAGGTGACATGGTTTGTAGTTGTTAGGACGAAACATGCAAAAAGAATAAATGAAAGGTTCACAAAACTAACCGTAGCTAAGTCACGTGCAGGCTCGTCGCGCCTCAGGATCGGGAGGCTGGAGCTCGTCGCCCGAGCCTTGATGGGAGGGAGGCTCTCGGTCTCGACGGGGAAGGCGCTCGCTCCAACAGAAGGCCGTCCGTGCCTCTTCCCCCCCAGACACCATGACCAGGAACGGTCAAAGTCCTGGGAGCTCGGGTCAGCGTCCTCCCTCCCTGCCCTTGAAGGAGCCGTCGTAGTTCTTCTTGCGCTCAGCGGTGGGCTTACCATACGCCTCTTCTCCGAGGTTGGGATCATATGGCTTCGCCTGCTTGGCGGGTGCCACCTTCGCCATGAAGAAGGCCTGGTAGGAGTTTGGCTCCGCCACCTTATTGTGAGCCGCCTGCAATAGAAAATAACACGGTTAGAAGAGCACATATTGTTCCACCCATAAGTAAGAATGCATGAAGAACTTGCAGAAAGAAATTGCACTTACATAGATCTCGGCGTAGCCCGAAACAGACCGGCTACCCTGATGGTGATAGGACTTCACCAGGAGCCGGTTCTTCCTACCGGCGGCATTCTTGGCCTTCCACGCGTCAGAGTCCCACATGTGGGACAGCTGGGACCACGCATCCGCGTGGTGGGCGCACCAGGTAGGCTTCGCCTACATAAAAGATTACGAGGTTTAGTATGTATGAAACAAAAAGTACAAGTGTTTGACATGCATGAGGAATAAGAAGAAGCAATTTTTTACCGAGTTATACTCCTGGGCGGAGGGGTACTTCTTGATGGCGTTCTTCCTCTCGCAGACCAACCCCTTCGTCGCCTCGATCCGGACCACGGCGGCGATACGGGCCTCGTAGAGCATGTCTGTCACCGCCTTGACCGCCTTCGTCGTGAGGATCTTCCGGGACACCTCCTCCTGCCCCTCAGCGCATCGAAAGTACCGCTACAATTAAACAAAAGATGTGGTGTTAGTTCATTCGATGAGATGTAGTTCAGGAAATATAGCTTTTTACTTACCCAGAAATCCTGGAGCACGGCCTCATACTTGGTGCCGTGGGTGATGTCCGCGCCGAGCTTGTAGTCCAACCAGCGAACAGCTGGCACTGCTGGAGTGCCATCACCGCGTGACACCATCCCGGGGTAGTGGGTCTTGAGAAGAGCACCCAGGACGTGCGACACGCTACGCCCCGGACCGAGCCTCTTGCCTGTTTGTAAGATCAGAGAGCAAAAAATATTAGTTCCAATATTTACAATAGATGTATGATGCAAAATACAAGAATAATTGTAAAACAATAGACAGAGTAGCGCGAAATAAAATATTACCATAAATCTTACCCGGTGCCCTGTGGCTGAAGCAAAGGTCGAGACGCGGTGGGCACGTCGTTTGGGAGCGACACCGGACCCCGCAGGTACACCTTGCTGGTGACTCCTGCTCTCCCCCCTCCTCCTCCTCGTCGTGTCCTCCGTGCCATCAGGTGGTGGGAGATAGTCCTCCTGCTCCCTCTCCTGCTCCTCCATGTCCTGCTCGTGCCTCTGCGGCTCCTCCACCATGACCTCCTTCCCTCGGCCAGTCTCCCCCTCCGTCCTCTGCCTCCTCCTCCTAGTACTGTCGGTCCTAGTCGACGTAGCGGCGGTTCTGGAACCTCCGCCGCTTCCCTCCTGTGCCCTCCGCTCCTGCTCCTGCCGGAGGGACTCCTGGTACACCGCGTCGATCGGCCGCCCCTTCCTCGTGCCCCTTCTGCCGCCCCTGGACGACTCGGGCTCGCCCAAGGGGGTCCTCCTGCCTGCTCTGGGTCCTACCATGTTGCTGTGGCCTGCAATGACAAACATTAAACCAATTAGTAATTAATATAAAGATTTGAGGCAAATAAGAAATAAATGAAAAGCATGTGGAGCAAAACAGAAATAAATGTAAAGCATGGAAAGAAAATGAACTAAGTAAATTTACTACAGAGCATACATATATTGGTTTGTGTCGGGATCATCTGGATCTGGAGCACTAGTGTCATCAACGTCGGCCTCTCATCACTATCACGCGTGTCATCAACGTCGGGCTCCCTCTTCGGCGGTGTGGTTGTTCTGTGCACTTAACCGCTCGAGTAATGCCAAGTCCTCAAGGTCCTCAACCTCTTCTTCGACGTCGTCACCGCCAACGTCTACTTCCATATCCTCACCTCCCGTCAAGTCGATCACGAAATGGCCGGTGAGACCATCGTCCTCTTGGAAGAATTCTCCTCATATGTGTCCGTGTTTATGAGAGGGTTATAGTCGGAATCGATTGGCATTGGCAATTTACCATATGGCGACACCTTGTACGGGACATCGTAATCCCGCAGACGAGGGATAGTGCACGCGTATGGGAGGTAATATACTTGCGTCGCCTCTTGAGCCACGATATAGACATCTGGGCAGTCCAATATCTTTTCTCGATTAATTTCGACTAGCCAACAGCCGGTTCTCCTCTATAATGCACCGGATCGAACCACTTGCACTTGAAAAGAACAACCTTAGGATGCGGTCCTCCTAGTCTTTTCCATTGTAGTTCGTATATTTCTTCAAGTATTCCGTAGTATTCTACTCCATTGCATACGGTTAACACTCCGCTATTGTTGTGCTTCGATTTAGGCCGAAGCTGCTCGTAGATGTTGGTTCGGAAGCGAAACCCATTGACGTCGTAAGTGTCGTACCTACGGACCTTATAGTGAAAACTCATGGCAACGGTTCTCAGCTCCTCGTTCATCATGGTCTACGTTTAGCCTGTAGGTTCAACCGGAAAGCGTTAATTAGCGGCAAGTAAGACGTGATAGGTATGTTAAACATTAGCGAGGGGAAATAGAAAGTACTTTGCCTCGTAACCAATCAATGTAATTTGGTTGGTTGTTACCGGCACCCTCACGGAGTAACTGTCCTCCTCGTGTATGGTAGGTTCGTCGGCACTCGACCAATATTTCGCCACAAATTCCCTACAAAAAATAAGGGAAAACTTGAGTGTTTTGGTCCCAGAATTTTGTGAAGAGTTGCGATACAATTACCGTGGAGAGCACTTACTCTTGGTACTCTGCCGCCTCTTGTAGGTTTGTAAGGATATACAAGCTTATATCGGTCCACACGCTGTGACTCAATTCTTGCATCTTGTGGCTGCCAGAAGTTCCAAGTTTGCCTTTGAAGAGGCTAAGCTCGGATTGGTGCTCGAGGGCGCCAGTGTTGTAACGAGCCACTGGATTGTGCATGGTGGGAACATCCGGCGGATAATACGTTGTGATGACGTTCGCCACCTCCTCGATTATGAAAGCCTCGGCTATCGATGCTTCAATCTTACATTTGTTTCTAGCTTTGCTCCGTAGGGTCTTTTGTAGCCTCTCCGTTCCGTACATCCAACGGCCTTGCACGGGACCTCCCATTCGCGCCTCGGTGGGGAGGTGTAATATCATGTGTGCCATAGGAACAAAGAAGCTAGGCGGAAACATTGCCTCTAACTTGCAGATCAACTCTGGAGCCACCTTTTCCATGTCTTCAATAACGGTTGGAGATACCTCCTTAGCACTCAGCTCCGCAGGACCCTCCAGTCTGCCTCGGGTATGAAGCCTCGAACCATTACTGGGAGTAGCCGCTCAAGCCATATGTGGTAGTCATGACTCTTGAGCCCTATGATTTTCATGAGATCAATCCTGACACCCCTTTTTAGATTCGCCGCGTACCCATCGGGGAACATCAACAAGGCGATCCACATGAGCGCTATCCTCCTTTGCTCCCTTGTAAGAACCCAAGGGGCCTTTGGCTTCCTCCATCTCTGTCCCCCGCCGGGTGGGCTGCATCTCAAGATTTGGTCTATCGCAAAGCTTTTTTAGATCGACTCTAGCCTTGACGTTATCCTTCGACTTATCAAGAATGTCAAACAGTATAGCGAAAAAACGGACTCCCCGATATTCTTCTCGGTGTGCATCACATCTATGTAGTGTGGCTGTTCGAGATCCGGAAGTAAGGGAGATCCCACAGGGACGGCTTGTGAGTCCAGGCGTGTGTGACACCGTACCCCTTGAACTTGCCTGGATCTCGGGATCATCCTCGAGGGCGTTTAAACTGAGCGAGTATCTGTTCGCCGGTCAATTTAGGAGGTGCCGTCTTTGTGACAACGGTATCTCTCGTGAACTTCTTAGTGTCTTGTCTGAATTCATGGTCAGCACGAAGGAACTGCCGATGCAGATCGAAGCAACAATACTTGCGACCCTCACTCAGCCAATAAAACTCCATAGCACTCTTGCACTGCGGGCATGGAAACTTTCCGTGAACGGACCAGCCTATGAACAGCCCAAAAGCCGGTAGGTCATGCAATGAGTACTGGTACCAGACAAACATATTGAAGTGTGTCTTGGTAGCTCGGTCGTATGTCCGGAATCCGTAACCCAAGCTTCTTTCAGCTCATCCATCAACGGCTGCATGTACACACTCATATTTTTCCCGGGTAGTTGGGCCCCGGAATTATCAACGACAGGAACATGTACTTGCGTTGCATAATGGCGCCGGGTGGGAGATTCAGGGATAACAAACACGGGCCAGCAACTGTATGAGGCAGCCGTCATACCATACGGATTGAACCCATCGGTCGACATGGCAATTCGCACATTCCGAGCCTCCCGCGCTTTCACACGATGTTTGTTGTCAAAATTCTTCCATGCTTGACCGTCCGACGGATGTACCATCATCTTCCTCTTGCTTGCGTCTTCCTTGTATCTTTTCCCATCTTTGTGCCCATGTCATCATTTTCGCAGTGTCCTTGTCCATGAAAAGTCGCTGAATCCTTGGTATGACCGGAAGATACCTAAGGATGTTGGCGGGGACAGCGCTCTGCCTCTTCTGACCATTACCCGGGTCTACCTCCACATACCTTGAGGATCCGCACTTGGGACAGTATCCGGAGTGCTCGTATTCTTTCCTAAATAGGACGCATCCCTCCGGACAGGCATGGATCTGCTCGTATGGCATGTTAAGTGCACGGAGGATTTTCTTCGACCCGTAGAAGCTCGAAGGCAGAATGTGACCTTCAGGGAGCCAGCGACCAACGACGGTCATTATGTCATCAAAGCAGTCTCGAGGAAGGTTATACCGGGCCTTGATAGCCATAATATCACCGATGGCCTTCAGCTGCCTGTATTCCGTGTGGGGGTGAGAGGCGCAGCCGAGGACTCTAACATATCATAGAAAGCCTTCGCGGCACCCTCTGGCTCCTCTTCTTCCACTTGTGCATCACGGAAGTCATTTACCATGTCTCCTAACAACCCGTTATCACGGTCGTCCTCGGACTCGGACTCATCTTCTCCGCCTCCTCCACTATGACACGGTCCTGCTCACCATGGTACGTCCAGACGTAGTAGTAGTTCTCCACAAACCCATATTTAACGAGGTCTATTCCAATCGAATCCCTGACTTTTATTCTGTTGTTCCTACATTTACCGCACGGACACCAAGAAGTAGATTTCCCCTCAGCAAACGCTTGATCCAAGAATCCACCTTACGAAACCAGTGAGTACTAATCTTGGTTTCACTTTCCCGGCCAATGTACATCCACTCACGGTCAGTCATCTTCCTCGACTCTTTTGGTTGACAGCTGTTACGATATCGCCAAGTAATATGAAGCAAGTAATAAGAAAATTATTCAATGTCGTCAATTTAATTTACGGACAAATTTTATGTTTCAAAGCATGCAAGGGTTCACCTACAGTTCTAATAGGTAGGGGCCTAATCCACCCGAGTATGTGCAGATTGAG
>JAPCYS010001527.1:0-40948 GCA_028641055.1 Alopecurus myosuroides
CACCCCCCCACCCGTTACGTTTCTGTCACTCAAGCGTGAGTAAAAGGGAGGCATGAACCCACTATCGAGCATAAATACTCCCTCTTAGAGTTACTAGCATCTACTTGGCCAGAGCATCTACTAGCAACAGAGAGTATGCAAGATCATAAATAACATACGCATGAAAAGAACATGATAGATTGATAATAATTGGACATAGCATTCAATATTCATTGAATCCCAAAAAACACAACATGTAGCATTACAATAAGATGATCTTGATCATGTTAGGCAGCTCACAAGATCTAAACATGAGGCATAAAGAGGAGAGAACAACAATCTAGCTACTGCTATGGACCTGTAGTCCAAGGATGAACTACTCACGCATCATTTCGGAGGCGGGAATTGTGGTGTAGAGCCCTCCGGTGATGATTCCCCCTCCCGGCAGGGTGCCAGGGAGAGCTCTAGAACCCTCTCGAACTAGGGTTGACGATGACGGCGGCTGCGGATGTTTTTTATGGAAAAAGGCTCGGGTATCTAGGGTTAACCTCCCGAGACGTATAAATAGGCGGAAGGGCGATGTCTGTGGGCGGCCAGGCAGCCCACACCATCCCGAGCGCGGACAGAGGAGGGGGGGGCGCTGCCCTATGGTGTGGGGCCCCTGTGGCCCCCCTTTGGGTTCACTCCGGTCTCCGTGTGCGCGGCGACTTTCTAAGACTCTGGGTTTTTGAATCGTCCAATTTCGAGAATATTTCGAACAACTTTTCTGAAATAAAAAACAACAGAAAACATGAACTGACTCTGTGGCATCTTGTCAATAGGTTAGTCCCAGGAAATTGATAAGAATGACATAAAGTGTAAAGGAAACATGTAGCATATATATGACTAGCAAAATATCTGTGCGTTGCAACGGCACAATAATTAAATTTGTAGCTTTTGTGATATTATGTTTCATCAAGGTGTGTGTTGAGCATTCTTCTCTACACGTTGCAATAAACACCCGGAGCTTACCCCCGCTCTGCAGACCGACCTTTAGGGACACACCTCCGCTCCCCATAGAGTGTCACCTGACTTGGACGGCGTCCTTATCGGTGGTTCATATCTTCAACAACGTTTCAGTAAAGTGAGATAAAGCCTATTCAAAGGAAGAACATTATCATGCCCACTTGGAAAACCAAAAACACCAGTGACATGGGATATACACCGGTGCTTTCTGAACCATACATATATAGGAATATTAGTGTCAAGCCCAGGATGCCCTTAACGTCTTTATCAAGCACATGCGTGCAGTAAAATTTGCATCATGGTATAATGGGTTTAACATGAAATGCATAACGCACAAAGGAAATACAAAGCCCTGTTTGCTACATTAAAGTTATCCTTTTAGTACTCGCATGGATAAGCAATGCGACTATCAAGAAGCACCAATTATCGCTACAGTCCTCGGTAAAATGTGGCACCGTCACACGGGTTGTGTCTTTCCAAGAACCGTTGGGTTGACATCCATCCATTTGAATTCCCCAGCAACTTACTCCCTCCATTTCTTTTTACTCCGCGTATTAGAATTGTCTTAAGTCAAATGTTACAAAGTTTGACCAAGTTTATATAACAAAATACTACTCCCTCCGTATCGAAATATAAGATGTTTTAGCATTTTCTAGAAAATATGTACCTAGACATGTTTTAGTGTAAGATACATATGAATCTACACACTAAAACATGTCTAGGTACATTATATCTACAAAATGCTAAAACATCTTATATTTTGATACGGAGGGAGTAATAGTTATAATACCAAATTGATGTAATATGAAAGTATATTACATGACGAATCAAATGATACTAATTTGGTATTGTGAATGATAATAATTTTTGCTATAAAGTTGGTCAAACTTTAGCAAGTTTGACTTTGGACAAACCTAATACGCAGACTAAAAAGAAACGGAGGGAGTACCCTTGCTGTCACATGAAACAGGGACGGGTCCAACCAAGGTAGGCGAATATGCTAAGGGTAACCAACATATCTCCATTCGCAGACACAACGTTACCATTAGAAACTACTCGATCTCCTCAGAATCACCCACAAACACGATCTGCATATTACCTATTATTAAAAAAATCTATACATTACCAATTTATTAAAGAGAAATGTACTTCTCTGATTTTTGTTGGTGCCACAAACTTGAGAGTATAGATTTTGACTATTTCAGGGGGGAAGTTAGCTCACCGAAAAGTACATTGTATAATCAGAATGGTCATTGGCTCAACGATGCCCGGCTTCACCAAGATACTAATGGAGACCATACTGTTAGATCAAAACAAAATAGGTATCTCAGGACTTGATGCTCTACCGTCTACTGAGACATAAAAGTTTCCACTACACAAAACCGTGAACTTGAATCCACTCTATTGATCAACTCAGATTCTATCTTCTGAATTATTAAACAATCGTGTTACTCTCTCTCTTTATCTTTGTCAAGTTACATAGTCTAGACAGAATCAGAGCAACGTTACAGCTGCTATTATGCGTCCGCTATTCATTAACTCAACGTGTCAAACTAAGAAATTGAATGTTGAAATCATTGGCTATGCTAAAAAGGGTAATTTGGCAGTGTTAAGGTGAAAATTCATACAACACAATCAAGCTCAATGATATTATCTAATCAACTTGAATGTAGTCTAAGAACTCGATCGAATTGGTGTATGCAGATCATAGTCTCGTCTAGTAATTAAGACTATAAATAACAACTCAATTCGTTCGTTGAATTCATCTATTCTGGAGCATCTTATTTTGAATCTGCAAGTTACATAAACCCATCTGAATTTGCTGAACACCGTAGTGTGGGCAAGCAAAGGAGACGCGGTAAGGGAAGCATGCGTCTTATTGTTCTTACGGATGGGAAGAAGGCCAACACAACAGCTGTCGGATATATACCAACTAGGGGTATATCAGGTGGTGGTCTAAAGTGCCAGATTACCAGGGTGGCTTAATTGGTAATGGGCTACGGTCCATTGGACGGCCCAGTAAGCTGAAGCACGGAAGCCGGATTCTAGAAGAACCCGGATCATGGCCCACGTGATACGGCTTGGCGTAGAAGGCGGATTCCTTACTTTCCAAGTTAACACATACCGTAGTCTTCTAGGTTTCCTTCTCTGTATGCCCTAACCCGGCTATTATATAAAGCCGGACGGGAGATAAGATAGATAGACAAGAAGCTAAAGGCCAACTCGCCCGAGAGGTGGATCCTTGACGAGTAGCTAATAGAACCTCACATTGTACTCTGTATTCCCAGGCTTTAGTCCTGAATAGTGAGATTGCAGGAGTAGGAACGTCGCATTATCGCGTCGTACCGAACCTGGGTAAAACCCTGTGTCATTGTCCATCATACAATCACGTCCCCTCACTTCTCTATCGGTAGTCTTATGGCACCCCCGTCTATGAAATCTACTACAATGTCTCGACAGTTGGCGCCCACCGTGGGGCCAGCGACGTCAGGCCTTATGTTTCGATCGGGGATACTCGGCGGAATCGGCAGTACAATAACTGTCGGAAGCCTGGAATTCGACAACGACATCGGGCGCTTCCTCGACAACGGATCGTACATGCCGGCGCGGAATCACCTGGCAAGTGCCTGCGTCTTACCGATTGGATCTGCAAACATCTTTATCGGATTAACTGCAGAAGCAATGGGATTCTGTGGTGGAAGCAAATTTATCCCACCCGCCCTATACCCAGTCGAAGACGACTATGACGCCGGATTTTGCTCAGATCGTCGATATACTGCTAAATCGCACTTTATCGGCATGGTGCAGTCCGAGATCGCCGAAAACACGGATGAAAACAATCATGTGCAAGAGGCAGAAAACAACAATCCCACAACAGAGGTGGAAGATCCGACATCCGTCCACATGACGACGCACTCGGAAGCTGACTCTGTACTAGCCGCCATCGAGGCGAGATTAGAGTCAGAACCCGGATCGGATCACTTCGATACCGAAGACGAAGATGAAGACGCTTTTGAAAGAAAGGTCAAATCCTTCTAAGAGGGATTCCACGAAGTACTGAGTGCGTTTCGAGAAGAGCTAGGCAGAGCTGCGCCCAAAACCATTGGGGAGCTAATGATCATAGCCGAAAAATGGGCTAACGGAGAAGACGCGGTACGCAATGAAAGAGCATCGTCGCCCGCACACGAGGAAGACCGCCATGGACGAAGAAAGAGAAGGAAATACTACGACCACGAGGACGGGGAGGAATTAGTGGCGGCAGAATTCACGCGAAACCGCGACTCTGGCCGCCGTGGAAGTCGCGAGTGGAAACCAAAGGCAGAAGAAAAGTCCCCCGAGGAGGATCTCGATGCATACTGCTCGCTACACCTGTTTACAGATAAGCGCACGGGAAAAACTAAGGCAACACACCTTCTCAAGGATTGTCGAAAGTTTCTTGACATCTCGGATGCTCTCGCGAGGAAAAGATTCGCATCCACTCAAAACTACCCGCCGCTGCCAGGAGGAGGACAACAATTTCAGCCGCCTCCACCACCACCTCCACCAGCAAACCCAAACATGGCGCTAGCCGCACTACCTGCGCCACCACCACAAAACAATGGAGCCAATGCATACCCGAATCCGGCAGGACAACTCGCGATGATACAGAAGGTATGCCCCTCTCGCAGAGCTCAAAAGACTAACACGAGGAAACTATGCATGGCAGTGCAGACACCGCCAACAAAGACCGAGTACCTGAAGATGGCAGATCAGCCCATCACGTTCTCGAAAAAAGACCATCCACCACAAGTCTATCGACCAGGACACGCCGCCCTCGTCATCCAGGAAATCGGAAATTACCTGGCCCGCGTGTTCATGGACGGCGGCAGTGGAATCAACATCATCTACGCGGATACACTCCGTCGAATGAACAAGAACCTGGACGGCCTAACGGAATCAGAAACATCCTTCCACGGGATAGTTCCGGGCAAGGCAATCCGTCCACTCGGAACAATCAACTTAGAAGTTGTACTGGGCTCTCCAAGCAATTACAGAAGGGAATTCCTGGACTTCGAAGTCGTCGACTGGCCCTCACAGTACCACGCCATTCTTGGCCGAACAGCGTTCGCCAGATTCATGGCAGTACCGCATTACGCGTACCTGAAACTCAAGCTACCCGGCGAATACGGTGTGATCACCATCGACGGAGACTTCCAGAAGTCAGACAAGTGTGACATAGAATTCAATGAGATCGCGAAATCTTTCGGGATGCAAGAAGAACTTCAAGAGCTGGCAAAAACCATGGACCACTCCGTCATGCCCCTCACGAAGAAGAACGCGCCGGAACTGGAATTCAGCGCTAACAGCGACACCCGCAAGCACCAAGTACACCCGACGGATTCCGCCAAGACCGCGATGGTTTCCACAACCCTCTCGCCAGCATAGGAAGGCGCGCTCGTCAAACTCCTCCGTGAGTACTGGGAAATTTTTGTCTGGCAGCCCTCAGATATGCCAGGAATACCCAGGGAGTTTGTCGAGCACTCACTCGAAGTCTTTCCTAATGCCAAACCCATCAAACAGACGACTCGACGATTCTTAGAACCCAAGCAGAAAGCGCTTGGAGAAGAAATAAACAGACTGCTAGCCGCCAACTTTATTAGGGAGATCAAGATATCCACCTGGTTGGCAAACCCGGTGCTGGTCCCCAAGAAGAACACGGACATCCTTCGGGTGTGCATCGACTACACATCGCTGAATAAGCACTGCCCCAAGGAACTTTCCTCTACCACGAATCGACCAGATCGTGGACTCTACGGCAGGCTGCCAACGCCTCTCCTTCCTGGACGCCTATTCGGGATACAATCAGATCCGAATGAAAAAGGAAGACGAAGAGAAGACGGCATTCATCACACCCCACGGTGTCTACTGCTACACGACAATGCCCTTCGGGCTGAAGAACGCAGGCGCAACGTATCAGCGCTGCATGCAAAGATGCCTCGCCAATCTCATTGGCAAAAACGTACAAGTGTACGTCGACGACATCGTCATCAAAACTCGAGTAGAGGACACACTCCTCGAGGACATCAGAGAAACGTTCGACGCCCTTAATGCATATCGGATCAAGCTCAATCCGACCAAATGCGTTTTCGGCGTCCCTGCAGGAAAACTCCTCGGGTACCTGGTATCCGCCAGAGGCATTGAAGCCAACCCGGAAAAAATACAAGCCATCCTGACTATGAAGGAGCCAACCAATCTACGCGGAGTCCAGCAGCTCGCAGGATGACTAGCCGCCCTAAGCAGGTTCATCGCACGATTGGGAGAGCAAGCGTTACCCTTCTACAAATTACTAAAGAAGACGGACAAATTCGAGTGGACACCCGAAGCTAAACAAGCATTCGCAGACCTGAAGCGATCGTTGCAAAGCAGGCGCGTCCTTGCAACACCGCAAGAAAGGGAGCCGCTCCTACTATACCTAGCCGCTACAAACCAGTCATCAGCACAAATCGTGGTCGAACGACCTGAAGACGGCAAAGCGTACGGAGTCCAACGACCAATATATTACATCAGCGAAGTGCTCTCGCCATGCAAGCAACGATACCCTCATTATCAGAAGCTGGCGTATGGAGTTGTTCTCACAGCCCGAAAGCTCAAACATTATTTCCAGGAACATACCATTACAGTGGTTAATGATGCGTCACTCGGGACAATCATGAACAACCCTATGGCATCCGGAAGAATAGCAAAATGGAGCATCGAGTTGGGCGCCTGGGACATCACCTATACAGAACGAAAAGCAGTCAAATCTCAAGTACTCGTGGAATTCCTCAGCGAATGGACAGAGCTACAAACGCCCGGACCACCCGAGTACACGAGCAATTGGATAATGTACTTCGATGGATCCAAGAGAAACGAAGGAGCAGGAGCTGGAATCGTTCTTATTTCACCTCGGGGAGACAAGCTGCAATACGTCCTGCGACTGGACTTTCCACCAGACGATCCAGCCTCGAACAACGACGCAGAATGAAGCCCTGTTGCACGGGATGAAGATGGCAATCGCCTGTGGAGCTACCGATTAATGATCTACGGTGATTCCAATCTCATAGTGCAGCAGACGATGAAAGAATGCGACGCCATCGCTGAAAACATGGTCGCATATCGTGACATGTACAACCTACTCGAAGGAAGCTTTAAAGGCTGCGAGCTGAAACACATTGCAAGATCTAGCAACGAAGAAGCAGATAGACTGGCAAACATGGGTTCCACCAATACACCTATACCGCCAGGAATATACTTCGAACGGATGATCAAGCGATCAGTCAAAATGAAGAAAGCCGCAGCAGCGCCAGAAACAGAGGTCAGCCCGCAGGTCGCGCTTATCGAGCTTATTCACAATATATCACGACAGGTTTTCATGGTCGAGCCAGTCTGGACGCAGAAATATCGACTACCTGCTCAACAGACAGCTCCGGCCGACCCACGTGAGGCTCGACAGATAATCAGGCGTAGCAAGTCCTTTCGAGTAGTCAATGGAGAATTATACAAGCAAAGTATCTCGGGAATACTTCAGCGTTGCATCGCACCCGAAGACGGCAAGGAATTGCTCCAGGACATACACCAAGGAGACTGCGGACATCATGCTAGCTGGAAAACAATAATGGGAAAAGATTTCCGAGCAGGATTTTACTGGCTAACAGCAGCCAACGATGCAAAAAGCCTGGTCGAACGATGCGACGCCTGCCAGCGATTCGCACCAAGGCCACACGCCCCTGCTACGGAACTACACATGATACCAATAGCTTGGCCCTTTGCACAATGGGGGCTAGATATGGTTGGGCCACTACGCAAGTCCACGCCAGGTGGATACACACACTTGCTGGTCGCAGTCGACAAGTTCACCAAATGGATCGAGGCTATGCCAGTAACCTCAGCAAGCGCCCAATGCGCCGTCAAGTTTCTCGACTCCATTGTATGTAGATTTGGTGTGCCACACGACATCATTGCAGATAACGGTACAAATTTCACAGCAAAGGAGACACAACAATTCTGCGAGGAAAAAGGCATCAATTTCAAATTCGCCTCAGTCGCTCACCCGCAACGAACGGACAAGTCGAAAGATCCAACGGCTTAGTTTCGGTGGGCATCAAGAAGCGACTACTCGGTCGTCTACACCCCGCGCAGGACATTGGGCGGAAGAGCTACCCTCCGTACTCTGGAGCCTGCGCACAACTCCTAATCGATCAACGAAGTACACGCCATTCTTCATGGTATACGGGCAGAAGCAGTCCTTCCCGAGGACGTTCGATTCAGCGCCCCACGAGTTGTAGCCTACAGCGAAGAAACTTCCAACAAGGCGCTCGCAGAAGATATGGATGCACTCGACGAAATGCGCGACATCGCACTCGCAAGATCCGCAGTATATCAGCAATCCTTGCGCAACTATCACAGTCGCCGCATACGCCACAGAGCATTCGCGGTTGGGGATCTGGTGCTGCGGCTCAAACAGAAGGAAGGACATAAGCTCGAGCCACCTTGGGAAGGACCCTTCATCATACATGAAGTCATCCCAGGCGGAGCCTACAGGCTAAAGAATCCAGCGACCGGAGGGGTTTACTCCAATCCGTGGAACATTGCACACCTCCGCAAATTTTATCCTTAGATTTACTTGTTATCACAACAAAAATAAGGCTATACTAGCTAGTCTTGTAGTTCGAATACATGGCTTCTCAGTCATTGCAATAAAGACGTTATTCCTTCATCATATTCACTCGAAGCTTCTCATTCTTTACATGCTACAAGTTACAGGTACACACCCCTTAAAAAACGGGGGCTACCCTACAACTAAGCATCACAAAGAAAACAACATCAAATACAAGGTTATACACCTTAACAGTTTTTTACAAATTATAAACAGATTACAGGATATTTACATCCGAAAATCAGTCAAAGCGCTGAGCATTCTCAGTCGCCAAAACTCTATCTACCTCTTCAGAGGTCATTCGGATAATCTTCTCCGCCGCAGGACGTACAGCATCATAGTACGGCGAGATATCCTCGATTGCATAATCTGGGCGCCGAGCAACGGAGTTAACATCTATCTCAGGATGCCATATGCGGACAAAAGAGAGAGCTACAATCGCGCCGCACGTCATCTGATTGCGCACACACGCACGAACTTCTCCTTCACGTCCAAACAAACTGAGAAGATAACCCCAGTCTTCGGGACCTTTCTCAAGTGGGTAAAATACAGCGTTCATCGCAACCAAGACCTCGTGAAAAGAACTCACGAGAATTCTCGCCTGGCGGACTCGAAATTTCAAGGTGGCCATCACAAAACCCCGACTGCGATCAGACCAAAAATTGTTTGCATGAGGTTTGGATCTACTAGCCCCTTGAAGGATGTGATTCTCTACCCACTGCTTTTCTTCCCTGTCATCCGGATTAACGACTGAAGACAAAAACAAACTCAGTCAGATAAGGAAACAAGGAAGAAAAAGACACGGGGGCTGCACTACTTACAAAGCAAGTCCCTTGCGACTACAGCCAACTCATCCATCAGAAATTGTTCGCGTTCAGCTGCCAATTTCTGCTTGGACTTCGCCACATCGGCTATCCGCGCATAGCTTTTAGCTTGCGCTCACCCTCCTGGACCTTATCACGAAGGCCCGCAAAAGTGCCAACAGCGGCCACAAGTGGATTTACTGGAGTATCACATCCACCCGACGTTTCCGCGGCAAACCCAGTAGCCTGGAAGCATAAAACGAAAGAAGTAAGATGCCCTACTCGAGTCAATTCTTGTCGCATATCTGACAAACGCTCGGGGGCTACTCCCATCGGGAGACAATGCACAAACAAAGGGAATGAATTGCAAGATGAATTCTTCGATTAAAGACAACAAAGGTACGGGAATACATCCCAAGGTTCATTACATTCAAGGAGAAAAAAGAAAAAAAGCTATGAAGCTACATTGGTGCTCCCGCTGGCAGCAGTCGCCCCTCCCCGCAGCCGAGCAAAAATCTCAGACAGCTTCCGAGCAAGAATAGCGGCTTGCTCGCCAAAACGAGAGAGCCGTACCTTTTTGCCCGTGGAGGGGTCGACTGGAAGAGATGTGTACGCTTCCTCCAAACCTTCGACTCCATGCGCCAAAGCAAATTGTATCGCGGTCTTCGCACCAGACTCCGCCTGTGCGACCGCGAAGGCATCCAGAAGTTTGCCTTCTGAGAAGACCTTCAACAGATCATCTAGCGCGGGTGCAGGAGTGGCGTTGGCGAGGAGGCGACCGTGCAGTTGCCCCAGCACTTGAGTAGCATCATTGATCATGGAGAGAACTCCATCAGCGTGCCTTTTAAGCTGGGCAAGTGTGTCGGTTACCACATCCGCCCGCTGGAGTCCAGGGATTTCTAGAGGAACATCCAGAAGACCTGCAAAGGAAGGAAAAACTTAGCAAAGTACCGCGAAATGAGGAATCAAAGTCGCAGAAGCCCAACACACTTACCCGCGAAGCGCTCAGCAAGGGGACGGGGGAACCCGACAATGTCGTTGTCGGCCTTACTGCCAGCTTTCTCTAACTCCTTCAAGGACTTCCGCGCATCTGCAAGCTGTCGACCAAGATCTTCTGATTGCATGCGGGAAGCCTCTAGCTCTTGTCGAATGGCCGTCAGGTCAGCCTCCCAAGCAGTTACCTGCTCAGAGAGTTTGACCTTTTCGGATTCTGCAAATTCAAGTCGAGCTGCAAAGAGATGCTTGTCAAAACTCAAGAATGAACGGAGTGCGGAAGACAGGGAAACGATAAAGCTTACCCTTGAGAAGAACGTTTTCAGTCTGAAGTCGGCTACGGTCCGCTCGAAGCGACTCGCAATCCGACTCGGCGAGAACGACGCGGCGACCAATCGCCGCAAGAGAATCAATACGCGACTGCAAAAGTACGAAGACAAAAGAGTTAAAGGGGATTAAATTAGAGTCTGTACCCGATTATTTACAATCGACTACAGCCTCGGGGGCTACTCCCATCGGGAGCACTGCCGTGCACCCGATAAAAATGAAATCATGAAGAGGAATTAAACTAGACTTTGAGCCTGTGGCCGATCGCATGCGATCGACTACAGCCTCGGGGGCTACTCCCATCGGGAGCACTGTCGTGCACCCGATAAAAAAAAATTTGAAGACGGAAGATGAAGTTTACCTGGCCGGAGGCACGAGAGAGCGGATCCGCGGAGCTATCCGTCACTTCCTTAGAAGCAGAAGTCCTGGCGGCAAAGCTGGGAGCTTCACGCACCACCGTCGCGGCTTCGGGGGCTGCTCTGGGGGAATTTTGGACGGTGCCCGCGGTGGGAGTTTCACCCGCATCCTTGGCCTTATTCCTCTTTTCGGGAGGAACGGCAGCGGCGTACCTGCGAGGACTGATCGTCTGCAGACTGCACCGAAAGATAGAAACAATCGATATTGTAGCACGGAAAATGTTTGACCAAGATTAAGGAAGAAGCACTTACTCGTCATCCTCGTCGTCATCCAGCAAGTCCGCGTTCCAAGCGGGCGTCATCACTGGGAACGAAGGCGAAGGAGCAAGGGAGCGAAGTGGAGTCGCATGGACAGGAGCTTGATTGGGCGATGCTTCCAAGGATTTATCCTTCGAAGTAGCTTCGTCCTCATCTACCCGACGACGTTTCGTCGAAGCGCCATTCGAGTCTTCAACGTCATCCGAAGAATCGTGTTCTGAACTCGAAGAGGCGTTGGCGACGCTGGTGTCAATCGCCGTCTTGATGACTCGACACTTGCTCTGAGGCAGCTTCCCCCGTAGTTGGCGGGTAGCAGTCCGCCATGGCTAGGCTCTGCAAAGGCAAGAAGAAGACGAGAAAAACCTTATCGACTAGGACTCAGAAAAAAAAAAGGGGGAACAACTCAAAGACGAAAAAGAAGAAACTAACCTCGGCCGGGGGAGGGTTTGAAGCGGCGAAGGCTTCAACAGAGCAATCGGGGAATTTCTCCCCCACCTTCAGTCGGGTGATACCCGCGATTTTCTTCTTGAATTTACATTCGAAAGTTCCTCGGCTTACTCGACTGGGGTCCTCTGAGCCTTGATACTCCCACATAGCGGAGGGCCTTTGCTGAAGTGGCTGGATCCTGCGCTTCAAAAAGATGCTCGCCAGATGCATCCCGTTGAGCACAACTCCCGCGGTCTGGTCCCGGAGAGCAGCTACTCTTGCGAGTAAAGGCGCAACGGTCTGAGTCTCTTCGGCTGACATCTTGTGCCCCCAAGACTTTCGCCTTGTCAGAACAGAGAACGGGTGGAACTCTACAATCCCACCCGAGCTATTGTCGATGACGTAGAACCACCTTTTCCGCCAGCTTTGAGCGGAGTCGACGAAATGCATGTTGAAGTAGCTGCCTTCTTGTCGAGCTTGGATCCCGAAGCCGCCCGTGCGAAGCGGTTCGCCGAGCTTGGACTCCACCCGCGATCTCTCGCGGAAGATCCGGACTTTGAAGAGCGCCTTCCACAGCGCCCAGTGCGGGCGAATGCCGAGATAGCATTCGCAGAACATGATGAAGCACGAAATGTGCTGCACCGCGTTCGGGGGGAGATCGTGAAGCTGTATGCCATAGACACACAGCAACCCGAGGAAGAAGGGATGAAGGGGAAAAGAAAGGCCTCGAGTCACGTGGTCCACAAAAACCACGCGCTCATTCGATTGAGGATTGGGTACCTCTTCCTTTTTTCCGAGACGGACTCGCTTCTCCGTCTCCGCCGGCAGCAACCCCTCCCGCTGCATCTCCTTGATGCTTTTCGCGGTGGTGTTGGGGGAGCGCCAGTCGCCGGCGCGGGGCGCGGGTTGCGCGGAAGGTTCACCGGATGCAGAGCCGGCAGCACCACGTCTTTTTCCGCCAGCCATTGCTTGCAGCACGAGCTCGAGCGCGAGGAAGACGAAGATGGGCGCGAGGAAGAAGATGAAGACAGAGAGCTGGGAAAGTTTTACCGCAGCGCTAACACCCGTATTTATACACGGAGCGAGGCGATCTCAGCCGTACGATGCGCTACGTGGCGCCTATCACGGCCGCCACGCGTGAAGATGAAACGAAGCGGCAGCCAGCGCTGTTTCGTGCCACGATCTTAACAGAAGATCGTGCGCATTTACTGCGCGTCTCGCGTAAAAACCGAGAACGACGTCTCGTTTCCCCGTCAAAAAGCTGACAAGGTGGGCCACCATCTGCTGCCACTCCGTCACGTCCCATCGGGAGAAGAGGAGTGCGTCATGACGTCATGGCATTCGTCATTCAAAACCAAAATCTTTTCGATTGGAAGTTCAAACGCGAAATTATCTTCGTATGAATATCAATTCCTTCGGATAAAAGCAACTTTTCCATGAACAGTTCATAAAGCAAGACCTCTCCGAACAAGAGAAAAATACCCTATGCACGGAAACTCTTTCGTATGGGCACAACATCCCGAACATGAAAACTCTTTCATACGGGTTTAGTTTTTCTTCCAGCATGAAATTTCTTTCGTATGGAGCTCAAACAAATCAATCGGGTAGGAAAAACCTACCTCTCCTACACATGATAATCTTACATCATAAGAACCTGGATTGTTCAGCCGACTAGGCACATCCAGATGCCGTATTCTTCGAATATGAAGGTAAGACCCGAAAAGATCTCTCTTTTGGGCCTGGAATCGCACTCAAAAGCTGCGTCCTCGGTATAATTCCGTGTCAACAACACGAAGAAAAATCCTAGCGGCGCCGGGTACCCCCATAGGTTAAGTTCGATTCGGTAAGTCCACAACGGCCCAGTCGCAATCACCTTATCGGGTTCGAGTCGGAGGTCTCGAATCTGAGTAGGCCAGGAATGTTTTTTCCCTAGTCGCAATTAATTGGCCCTGATCTCTCGGGAGAGCCAAGCTACTGTGCCATATCCTTCTACGAAAAAAGCCGTAAAAACATGCACTTATATTGCTCGATACTCGAGCATGATGACCCATGATACAGGGAACGCACCCTTTGGAAAAACAATGACTGTCAGGGCAATCCTCCATAAAAATAAGGAGAGTTTGACCGTCTACTCGACTGGAAAAGCCCCAGTCAAGCACACGCTCGGGGGCTACTGACGAAGATATGGATCCTGGACCCTGCGGGTAAGGACACCCCCTCTCAGGCCCAAGGTCAAGGCCCAAAAGGAAGCGCCCTTGGAGTACTCTAGAAGGCCCATGTGAAGCCCACCCGCATCAGCTTGCGGGTTAAGTTAGGAAATTTGTAACCGACCCAGCTAGGGTTTGAGTCCTCTCCGGGTAGAACTCGAGACCTGGCCATCTATATAAGGCCAGGAGAGCCCCCAAGGGGAGGACCAAGGAATACCGCACGACCAAAAAGCCTCGGAACTCGAGATCTACTCTCGATTCGAGCAACCCGTAACCGATCTAATCATCCAATACAGATCAACAGAAGGCAGGAGTAAGGGTTTTACCTCTTCGAGGGCCCCGAACCTGGGTAAATCTCGCCCCCTGTCAAGCCGACGATTTCACCAGCGCTCATGACTTCTCCTAGTCGAAACCCGATAGGGTCACCTGAGGGATTTGTGGAGTCAGAGCTTCGACACCGACAGTCAGGAAATCCCTAGAACGCCTCCACCAGAGGAAGAGAGAGAAGAAGGAGAAACCTCTCCAAAATTCCCTGATGTCAAAGAATTGACAGAGGAAGAACCCTGTAGAAAACCTCCCTCTTCCAAGAAGAAACACAAAGCTGCTAAAAATCTCCAGTATAAGCTCCGGAAGAAGAAATCGGCTGATCCAACCAATGAAAGCCCGAAAGTAGGAGATGCAAGCGGAGTGAATTCCGCGGAGAAGAAAACGAAGGAAATCCTTGTTCCGCCAATGACAGAACATGACGAACAGGAATTACTCGAAACACCAGTGGAACCACACGAGCCCCCTGAAGTGCTGGAAGCCCGGAGGCAAGCTCTCCAAAGGTAGCAGGAACATCTATTTCGAACTCGAGAAAACCTCCAAAAAACCCAGGCTGACATCAAGCTCATGCGAGAAGAAATCGAGGAATACGAGAGAAACAATAGATCTGGCATTAAACCTACGCGGTTACCCGGAATCGCAAAACCGGAAATACTGCCGCCAAAAGAAAGGTTCCACAACCCATCTTGGCAAAAGCAGGTAAATGGCAAAGATGCCAGAGGCGAGCCAATATACAAAACCGCAGCAGAAAATGCAGAAGCAGCATTCGCCATCCTCAACAACGATATGTACTCCAATGGTGAAAAACTTCAAGGGGTCTATGCTTTCCTAGGAAAAGCGTTGCAACAACAACAGCGAGCGCAAGAGCAATCAGGGAAGTTACATGACGATTCCGCCCTATGCAAGACAGCTACATGCGCCGTTGGAGCACCTGGACCTGAAGAACCTGGAGATTCAAACAATTCGAAAGAGAAGAAATCAGATCCGAGAAAGGACAGGAAGAAACCCGACAATAGGGATGAAGCGTCCAGAACCGGATCCCATCTCCCGAAAGATGGAATTAATCCCCGCGATCGGGAAGAGAAAAAACGGAAGGACGGAAAATCAATGCCGCCTCCGAGACACCCTGCAGAAAATGCTGGAAGACAGGATATGCCTCACAGGCGTGAGAGATCCCGGACGCCCCCCAGGAATAAGGAAAGATACAGAAGTAGAACTCCACCTTATCCCAAAGGACACGATCACGGAGTAAGTAGAGACAATCCCGGAAAAGCGCATCCGCGCCACAATGGAAAAGAAAGGAGTAGATCCCCTTCTGTCCCATCAGTTCTTTGGCTTGGGGTGGCTGTCCCATGGAGGGACGCCGCAACCTTCACGGGCTGGGAAGGTAGGTCTTCCGTCTTCGTGGCTCCTTTATCGCCTCCATGACCGGCATCATCGTCCACGGAGTTGGAAAGGCGACGCACCCTCGGAGCCGGTCCTTCTTTGGGTCCACCTCCTAGACACACTACTCTTCTGCACCGAAGATGAAGGTGCTCAGGGCAGCCGTCGACATTCGCCAGCTCGCGATGCAGGTACGGGGCAGGGCGTCGTCGCCTCGTTTTGCAGGTGCAGGACATGTCACAAGATGCTGCCTGCAGAGATGCAGGGGATGGGCATGGCACCGGCCGTCTCGGCTTGCAGGAGAGCGACAGGGAACCACGGGGAGAGATGCAGGGGAGGGGCGAGGGGCAGTACGCGGCTTCTCGTCTTGCGTTAGTGATGTTGAAGAGAAGCTGACACGATTTCATACTTGGAGACATTGCCTTCCAAGACGTACCTATTGTGGAGCCTGCCCAAGAATGGCAGAGCCAATTACCGGACGTAGAGCTCGGCGGCGTCACACTTGTCGGTCTTCGTTTCACCCTTGGCGGACAACCGACGCACGATGACACAATCACACGGCGATGGCGACGGACTGGCTGCGAGTGCGAGGGTGATGTTTGGTGGAGCTTCGGCAAGGTTGAAGGATCGAGAGGTTAACTAGATGGGGGGTGAATAGGTTAACTACAAATTTTAACTTCTTTTTCAAGTTAACAAGGCAAAGCTCAAATATAGATTATCTAGAGTATGCAACTAGATGGACAATCCTATATGTTGAGCAATTACAACTAGCACAAGGTGAGTGATATGACTAAGCTAGTAGTAACAAGTAAAGGTAAGTTGAGGAATAACCGAACATAATGACGCGGAGATTTATCCCGAAGTTCACTTCCCAATGGAAGCTAATCTCCGTTGGAGCGGTGCGGTGCCACCAAAGTGGAACACCGAGTAGGCCTCAAATGCCACACCGTATCTCCTTCGAGACCTTCCACCGATGTGGATAGGCTCGAATCACTATGTTGCCGTTGAGGTTGACAACTAGAACCTTTACAAGGATGAGGCACACTCCACAAGATTGGAGGGTCCTCACCAAATCCCGAGAGCCGCCAAGACTCCGAGAAGCAAGATCCACGAGCACAAAAGCACCGGGGATATCAACAAGGCTCCGAGCTCCGATGAACTAAGAGCAACAAGATTCCTAGCTCCAATGAACTAAGAATGACAAGATCCCTATGGGATGAGTGGGTGGATTTCTAATCGACTCGGTGGAGTTGTAGATCGGGGGTGTCTCCTTCAAATCCCAAAGTATCACGAGCTTCGGTTGGGGATTTGGGGAGATCTTGTTCTTGAGCTTGAGCTTGGTCAATCAATGGTGGTGAGAGAAAGTGTGGGTGGGATTGACAAAGCAAGGAGGTAGGTGGAGGCCTTGTATTTATACCCATGTCTAAAAATACGGCCGTTAGGGGGGATTTCCCTTTCCTGCGTCCCACCCCGGCCTGGGGGCCGGCCGGGCCGGCCTGGGAGCAGCCAGGGCCGGGCCAAACCCACCCCGGCCTGGGAGCCGGCCTGGGGCCGACGTGGGATGTCGTGGAGGCCGGCGTGGAAGCAGCCAGCCCGGCCTGGGGCCGGCGTGGGGCTGGGGGTGAGGCCGGACCCCCACCCGGGCACCCCGGCCTGGAGGCCGGCCTGGAGGCCGGCGGGGCAGAGGGGCGGGTCCGGACCCCCACCCGAGCAGCCCGGCCTGGGGGCTGGCCTGGGGCTGGCGTGGGGCCGGCCAGGGGCTGTGCCAGCCCGGCCTGGAGCCCGGCCAACCCCCTTTTTCTTCGTCTCTTTTTCCCTTTTCTTCCCCGTTTCTTTTCTCCTCTTCCTCATCTTTTCCCGTAACTTTTTCTCACTCATTGCTGAGCTTTGTATGATATTTACGGGTCGATATTTTCTGAGTACACTTAGCAAAGCACATTAGTCCATCTATATGTTGTAATCAAACACTCAAAACAGGATTTAGAAACTATGTTCTTTCAATCTCCCCCTTTTTGATGTTTGATGACAACATACGGATTTGCATAAGAGATAATTTTGCATGGCTATTTGTGACAGAATTAACATATATTTGTACTCCCCCTATTTGTGTGCCCATAACAATTGACATGTATATTTGATAATCATGATGATGATGAGACTACAACATTTTTATGTGAAGTGCAAGAAATTAGTTCAAACATGATTTTACCATTGAAGATACACAAGTATGAACACAAGTGAGCAATAATGTTTACCACTAGGAAGATCTTACCATAGCATTCTTCTTATGAATAACAACTACCCTCATTATGGCTTCAACACATCGAAATAGTGAGTAGATGAAATAACTTGATAGGCTTGCTATGATCTTCAATAACAATTGTCACACGCATAATAGAGTACGATAGATAAATAAAGACATAGTCTTACAATAACACCAAGGTTCAACAAACCACACAAATAGTTTCAACTAGAAATGATGAAAGCAAATCACGAAGATAAGACGCAAATGAATGCATGAAATGCAATGCTATGCGTGAGTGTTTCTCCCTTGGCATCATACACCAAAAAGGGAGAACAATGCAACCCGATCACTCGTCGCCCATCTCATCCTCATCCTCATCCTCATGGAAGTCCTCTGGAGGAGCCTGACTGGAGCTAGCCTCAGCGGTGGTGTATGGCCCGCAAAAGAGCCGAGAGAGCTAACATCATCTCCACACCAATAAGTATGCTTAGACTTCCACTTCCTCGGAAATCTCTTCGGAGCTGGGGGGGACTAAGAGGAATCTTGAGAGCAGTCTGGATGGCGCGCTGACGGCGACTAGAGGCCTTCCCTTTGCGATAAGCCTCATAATCCTGATGTTGCTTATCAATGAAAAAGCAGTTCATCTTCTGAAGAATCTTCTTGAGATTGAAGGTCTCAGGAGGAGGAGAAGGTGAAGGAGAGCGGCGAGTAACTGACTCGGTGCGGGTGCGCTTAGGCCTTGGCTCATGAGCAGACTCAATGGGAGCATCATACATAAGAATGGACTTCTTGGGAGTCACTTTGGCATAGTTGTTGAGGAGACCTTCTGGGATGCGGGTCTCAATAAGACGCTGAATATATGAGCCATAGATGGGTACTCGCTTTTCCTTAACCACATTCTGCATCTCCTGCCACATGTAGTCCAGTACATCCAATTGCTTCTTTGCCTGCATCCGAGACTCAATGTGGAAGAGGAGGTTGATCATCCACTTGCGTACCTCGCCCTTCTCACCAAATTTGGCGTTGATGGTGTTGCGAAGAATGGCGTGTATCATGTACCAATGCTCAGAGAAGAACTTGATCTTAGGAATATGCATGGAGCCGGTACCCTCGGGATAGCAATGACGAAGCCCCTCCTTGGCCTTCATAATGTTGTTGGACTCCCCATGAATGCGAAAATAGAATGCATAGTCAAACCGATACTCGGGAATACCCAGAATAGTACCAACTCATCCATGGTAGCCTCACACTTGGAGCCACCGCTCATCCATATCAATGTACGCGGGAGACGCGTGGGACCTCCAGATGTGAAGTGAACGGTGGAGTAGAACTCCCTGAGCAACTCTGGAGAGTACGGATGAGCAAGGGTGTCACCATGAGAGGAGTGAGGTTGTGGAAGTCCATAATGGTCATAACTTCAGGCCACTTGTTGCGAGCATACTCAATGTCAAAGTAATGTTGATCCACGTGACTGTGCTGAAGCTTGCCAAGAATAAATTCATGCATGACTTGATGCATCTTGCAATAGAACCGAGGATCCGAGCACGTGCGTTGACCAAACTCATAAGGATTAAATTTTAGCCTAGCTTCCTCAAAATCGGCGGTACTGAGGCCACCCCAGTTGTTGATCACGGGCTCCTTTGGATTGATAGGAAGAGAGGGTCTCCGTGAGGGAGTAGAGCCAGCAACATCCTGGCACTCTTCTTGCGAGAAGTGCGAGGGGGGAGAGAGCGAGAGGCATCAGACTCATTGTGAGGAGGAGAATCACCTGAACATATGATGCATGGATATGGAGCATGATAATGAGTGCACATGGTCGTTGTTTAGGAGAAAAAAAATAATTAAGCCATGAATCAATTGAACAACGACATGGTAAACGAAATACTAGCCCATTAGTTAGTGAAAACAATATTAGGGGTGTTTGCATATTATCATATCATGTGTATAGAATTGTGTGATGTGAAACAAAATATTTGGCATGTAAACATACGAGAGGCCATTAAGATGTAAAAATACTTAGGTTATATCATACACATTATGGCACAAGGAGAGACCAATCGTATCAATAATGGGAAAATTGTAGTATTTAGCCATCGCCAACTATGAAATTGGATGTGCAAAACTAGGTGAGGCATGGTATCATAGGGATAGGGCTAGAATACAAGGAGCATGGAACATCAACATGGCATACATAAGAATAGATGGAACCCATGTCATGAACAAATCATAATATATCATAGCGGTATGAACCCTAGCATGAATAGATGGAGAGAAAAAATTTAGCACATGAACACTAGTACTAGCACACCGATAGAGAGCACTCACATACACCTAAACCATAGAAAAGTCCAAGGAAATTTACCCGAGTTCGAAGCCATCTTCAAACAAAAAAAAGCACTAGGCAATCAAGTGTCCCGATCTCCTCCAATAAGGGGTTAGTGAGAAATCCGTGTGGAGGAGAGGGAGGAGAGGGCCGAGGGCTTGCGGATCCGTGAATTTGGGCGGTGGGGATGGACTATGGAGATGGGGGGGGGAGGTGGGGGAGGCAAGAGCACCAAGGTGCTCTAATGGGGGGTGGAGAGGAGGAAGAAGGAGAGTGGGGGCGGTTGGTGGAGGGGGCGTGCGTGTGTGCGTGGTGTACAGGTGGGAGCGCCCACCCCGGCCTGGGGCCGGGCGGGAAGCCGTCCAGGCCGGCTAGGCGCGTGTGCGTGCGGGGACCCGGCCTGGGGCCGGAGCGCGGGGGGTCGGGGCCGGCAGCGAGGCCGGCCTAGTGGCCGAACGCCCCGGCCTGGGGCCGGCTCGGCGGCGGCAGGGGCCGGGGTGGGGGCTTGGGCGTTTTTTTTTTGTAGTTGGGCTGGGCTAGTCTAGTGTGTTTTGTTTTTTTTTGCGTTTGAAAACAAAAAAAATACAAAAAAAGAGACTACCCAACTTATCAAGGTACAACACTCAATACAAAAATAACATGAGCAATATTTTAATTCAAGAATTTTCAGGAATTATATTCTAACAACATTTTCATGAGTTTGGTTCGTAGAGCACTTTTATTTGACCATGTGCACGAATGATATGAGGATGATGACATGCATATGATGTTTTCATTTGTATCCAATGGGAAAGAATGAGAGACGAAATGAGCAACATTGGATACCCATGAAATAGGAACACAAGTGAAAGAGCAAATGAGTGAACACTCGAACACAAATGTTGTATTGAACAATTGGCGGTGGCCGTAGCCACCATGTATGAGTATGTTCGATATGTCACCGCGAAGATGTATCTTGGGTGCATTGTCGAAACTCTCATTGAAGCACATGTTGTCATTAAAAATGATCGTTTAGGCATGATTTGTTTATTTATGCATTATAAAGGTAGTGTTGGCTCATTGATTGAGCTACACTCCCCCTATGTCTATGCGTGCATAAATCCAAATAAGAGTCTAGTAGGGGTGTGTATGCAAGATTTTCAATCAACTAAAATTGCTTGCACATATGATGTTGAGCTCACTCCTCAATTCCTTGAATCTCTTCACATCTAGAGGCTTGGTAAGGATGTCGGCAAGTTGATCTTTAGTGTTGACATAGGAGAGTGAGATATCACCATTTGCCACATGATCCCGAATAAAATGATACCGAATCTCAATATGCTTGGTCTTGCCATGAAGTACCGGATTGTGACCAATCTTAATGGCACTCATTATCACATAAAAGAGGCATTGTCTTAATCTTAATTCCAAAATCCTTAAGACATTGCCTCATCCATAAGAGTTGAGAACAACAACTTGCGGCGGAAATATACTCCGCTTCCGTGGAGGAGGTGGCAATACAATTTTGCTTCTTGGAAGACCAACACAAGAGACCTACCAAGAAATTGGCAAGCCGAGGTTGATTTCTATCCACCTTGTCACCTCCCCAATCCGCATCCGAGTATCCCACAAGATCAAAAGTTGTGTTTGATGGATACCAAATACCATGAGTGGGAGTGTCAACCAAGTACCTAAGAATCCTCTTGACCGCAATCATATGGCTTTCCTTGGGGTTAGATTGAAATCTTGCACACAAACCCACACTAAACATAATGTCCGGTCTAGATGCACAAAGGGCAAAGATCCAATGATGGATCGATAAAGTTTGGGGTCTACCGGTATACCTTCATGATCCAAAGAGAGATTTGTGGTTGTTGGCATTGGATAAGGTAATGGTTTGGCATTTATCATATCGAATTCTTGAGCATGTCTTGAATTATTTGGCTTGACAAATAAAAGTCCCTTCATGACTTGATCTCAAAACCTAGAAAGAACTTTAATTCTCCCATCATAGACATCTCAAATTCACTTGTCATTTTAGTTTGGCAAATTGATCTACAAACTCACATTAGAGGATCCAAATATAATATCATCAACATATACTTGGCATACGAAGAAATGTCCATCTACACTTTTGGTAAAGAGAGTGGGATCGATTACCCAAGTACGAAACCACGATCTACTAAGAACTCCTTTAAGTGATCATACCAAGCACGTGGGGCTTGTTTGAGGCCATACAAAGCCTTATGGAGGAAGTAGACATGGTTAGGATACTTGGGATCCTCGAACCCCGGAGGTTGTTTAACATATACCATTTCATTTAAAGGTCCATTTAAAAAAGCACTTTTAACATCCATTTGATGCAAGATGAAGTTATGACTAGTGGCAAATGCAAGTAATATACGAATGGATTCAAGCCTAGCTACGGGAGCGAAAGTTTCACCGTAGTCAAGTCCTTCGACTTGAGAGTAGCCTTGAGCAACCAATTGTGCTTTGTTGTGAATCACTTGCCCATGAGAATCTTGCTTATTCTTGGACACCCATTTAGTTCCAATGATATTGTGATCCTTGGGTCTTTCCACTAGTGACCATACTTTGTTTCTCTCGAGCTCTTCATGCATAGCTTGAACCCAATCTTCATCTTCAAGAGCATCATACACTTTGATGGGTTCAACATGAGAGACATATGAGTGAATACCACAAAACTTGAGTACTTGTCCACGAGTGGAGACACTTCTTCCCGAGCCACCAATGATATTCTTTTGATATAGTGACTTTTGTTGCAATCTTGATGCTTGACGAGACATGATACGAACTAGAGCATCATCGGGATGTTCATTAGGTGGAATATCCTCATCATTTCCTTCATCAAGACCATTGTCCACCCTTATTGGAGTTCTTGGTGATGTATCACCAATATTCCACCATTATCATTGGGTGGATCTTGATCACTTTCTTGATGGGAGGTATCCACATGAAGATCTTCTTCTTGTTCTTGGTTTACCATTTGATTGGTGGTTGATGTAGAGGGCTCCACTTGCGTAGAGCTAGTTCCATCCTCATTTGCCACAAGGTGTCCCTCAATGGGTATAAGTGGACCTACACCCATTCTTCCTATGGCTATGGAGGATGGTTCATCACCTACATCATCACAATCAATTTGCTCCACTTGGGAGCCATTATCCTCATGAAATTCCACATTCATAGATTCTTCAACACACCCGGTGGATATGTTGTAGACTCTATAAGTGTGGGAGTTCGTGGCATAACCAACAAAAATACCTTCAAAAGTTCTAGCATCAAACTTAGACAATCTAGTTCCCTTTATGTATACTTGGCATTTGCACCCAAACTCGAAGATATTTGAGGTTGGTTTGTTACCGGTTAGAAGCTCATATGGAGTCATGCCAATCATCGGACGAAGGAAGAGTCGGTTAGATAGATGACAAGCGGTGTTGATGGCTTCGGCCAAAAGTTATATGGGGATTTGAACTCGGCCATCATAGTTCTTGCCATATCAATAAGTGTGCGATTCTTCCTCTCCGCAACACCATTTTGTTGAGGGGTGTACGCGGCGGAATATTGATGTCTTATCCCCTCATTACCCAAGAATTCATCCATGGTGTAGTTCTTGAACTCGGAACCATTGTCACTCCTAATGGATAAGATCTTGGTGTCATATTGGCGTTGCACTTCGGTAGCCCAAGTAATGAATCTTTCTTGAGTTTCACTCTTCTTCTTGATATAGAAAACCAAGTGTATCTTGTATCATCAACAATAACCAAACAATATTTCTTGCCACCAAGACTATCATATGTGGGAGGCCCAAATAAATCCAAGTGAATGCGCTCAAAGGGTCTTGTTGTGGCGATGATTGATGTCTTGGGATGATTCTCTCATGCATCTTTCCGGCAATACAAGAGCTACAAGGACGATCTTTGGAAAAATTCACACTTGTTAGTCCTATCACATGCTCACCCTTCACAAGAGTTTGTAATTTCTCATACCGACGTGGCCTAGGCGGCGATGCCAAAGCCACCCACGTCGGATTTAACCATTAGACATGTGGCGATATGTGTAGTTTCTTTCAAGAAATCCACTACACATACCGTTTTCCACAAATCCAACAAAGGCTACTTTAAGAGAAATAGTGTGAAGGACAAGCATGGTGACGCCCAAAACACATGTAAAATTGCACTCACAAAGTTGCAAGACGGAAAGAAGATTATAGCCAAGGGACTCAACAAGGAGGACTTTCTCAATGGATGAATCCGGAGAGATGGCCACCTTGCCATGTCCCAATACCTTAAGTTGTGAGCGATCACCAATAGTTACATGAGCAAACTTGAGAAGTTGGAGTTTCAAGTCTTCTAATACTTCTTTGCTTCGGTCATGTGTGCGGAACAACCGCTATCAATCATCCATGATGTTCCACCGGAAATGCAACCCTACAATGAATCAACTTCTTGTCTTAGGTACCCATTTTTGGATGGGTCCTTTTTTGTTAGTCACAAGGGTCTCGGGAACCCAAATAGCATGCTTGTAATCATCACCATATGAGGTGCCTACATACTTTGCATAAACATGACCATCAATAGATTTAAGAAACACATAGGATGGGTTATATTTTCCCGCAAAGTTGTTGTGAGTAGTAGTGTCCCTAGGAACAATACTTTTAGCAATAATATCAAACTCATATTCCTCATTAGCCAACTCCCCCTCCTTCACAAAAACAATAGAGTTAGTGGAGGGAGTTGACTTCTTCTTGTAGGCCACCTTCGATGTGGAACCAAAACCAAGGCCTTCTTTACCGACAACTCTCTTATGATTACTCAAAAGATCATTGAGGTTCTTTTGGCCTTGGATGCATGTGGCAAGTCCTTTGTTGAGTTGTGCCTTCAACCTATTGTTCTCCTCAATGAGAGTTGCCTTGACACACAAAGGGTTAGTAGCACAAGAGTTTTCATTCACAACTCTAACTCCTTTTAAGGTTTTGAGCTCATTTGAGATAGTACGATGATCAATTTTAAGCTTATCAAAATCCTTAATGAGTTCATTATACCCTTGGTTAGTTTGCATCATTTAAACTCATGAATTCCGTTACCTTAGCAAAAGCATGTTGACAATCAAGTTTAACTTTAGCTATGTCAATTGCAAGGTTTCTTCAATGCTCTCTTTAAGGCAATGTGATTCATCTAGAGCTTTCTCAAGCTCCTCAATTTTACTAGCATCATCACGAGCAAACTTTTCAAGTAACATTATTCTCTCCTCATGTTCATCAGTGAGGCCATGTGCCTCACTTAATTGATCCATGAGATAGACAAAGATGGATTTAGTTTCTCCTTCTAGTTTTTTTTAAGTTTGTCAAGGGGTCTTCCTCGACACAATTTAGTAGTGAAGGAATAGAGGAGTTAGCAAGTTTAAGTGTAGGTCACCTTTGGGGGTATACCCTTGGCCATGAAGCACTTGTGAATCGAGGGGCCCTTGTTGTCATTTGGGTTGGAGAAGAGAGAGCTTAAGTTAGGAGGTATGACACCCCTAGCCATGGCCGCCATACCTACTTGTTCGCCTTCACCATCACTCTCTTCACCACCAGAGGTGTACTCGACTTCTTTAGCAATCATTGCCCTAGGAGGGCCTCTCTTGATGAAGTTCTTGGACTTGGGAATGAAGGTAGATTTCTTGATAAGTCTTCCCATTCTCAATTTCTACTCTTGAAGGGACACTCGGCAACGAAGTGCTCGGAATCTCCACAATTGAAGCAAGTTCTTGCTTTCTTCGTGCTCGAGGATTCCTTCCCTTTGTTCTTGGTGGCATTGGATCTAAAGTCTCCTTTCTTCCACCACTTGTGTTGAGCAAGAGCCAAGCATTCTTCATGCGAAGTCTTCATCTCTCTCTCGGAGACCATGAGTGGATCCACCATCACTTGAATCATTATCTTCATGGGAGATGACATTGGCCTTCAAGGCAAGAGATGCTTTCTTTGCTCCGTTTACACGAGCCATGGCATCATCAGAAGTTTGCTTCATGACCTTTAGAGTGATAAAGAGACCCAAAACATCATTGGGGGATAGGTCCAAGTAGTCGGCCTTGCTTGTACATTAATCACCATATTTTCATTGTATGGCATCAAGGTGAGTAAATTTCTCCTTGACCCAATTCTCCGTGCAATCCGTGAATCCACTATCTCTCATATCATTTACAAGAGCCTTGAGTCTTCTAAACATGTCTTCTATGTTCTCTCCACCCAAGTGAAAGTGTTCACTTTTCTTTGAATGATTGACTTCTTGGATCTTTGGAGGTTGACATTGCCGTCAACATATCAACAAGACCATCATAAGCTTTCTTTGCACTTGTGAAGGACCGGATGTGCTCAACTCCTTCCTTTTCCATTGCCCTTTCCAACATGTGCAAAGCATGAGCGTTGAGTTCCTCATCAATGATGTCACTTGAGTTAGATTTGCGGGATCCTTTGGCTCATATCCTTTTTCAACAATTCTCCATATTTTGCATTGACGAGCTGCACATGTAAGACTTCATAGAAGCTTTCCAATTAGTAAAACGATGCCTATCCACCAAAGGAGGTGGACCTAGATGAGTAACATGTGGATGTTGTACATTAGGAGCATTGTTATATTCATAGCCAAAAGAATTGCCACCACTACCATTTGATGGTGCACCATTATTTAAAGGTGAAGTTGTATATCACTTCCTTCTTTAGTTGGCAAGGGGTTTCCATGTTCATCTAAGATAATCTTTTCACTAGGTTGCTTAGATGGAGATGTCAACTCTTTTATTAGTCCCTCCATCTTCTTCTCGGAAGATTCAATCATAGCTTGGATTAGCTTTTGAATCCCATCCATGGTGACGGGATCATCGGCCATCCTTTCCTCTTTAGGCGGTAAAGCCTTTTATAAAGAGACGGCTCTGATACCAATTGAAGGATCGAGAGGTTAACTAGAGGGGGGTGAATAGGTTAACTACAAATTTTAACTTCTTTTTCAAGTTAACAAGGCAAAGCTCAAATATAGATTATCTAGAGTATGCAACTAGATGGACAATCCTATATGTTGAGCAATTACAACTAGCACAAGGTGAGTGATATGACTAAGCTAGTAGTAACAAGTAAAGGTAAGTTGAGGAATAACCGAACATAATGACGCGGAGATTTATCCCGAAGTTCACTTCCCAATGGAAGCTAATCTCCGTTGGAGCGGTGCGGTGCCACCAAAGTGGAACACCGAGTAGGCCTCAAATGCCACACCGTATCTCCTTCGAGACCTTCCACCGATGTGGATAGGCTCGAATCACTATGTTGTCGTTGAGGTTGACAACTAGAACCTTTACACGGATGAGGCACACTCCACAAGATTGGAGGGTCCTCACCAAATCCCGAGAGCCGCCAAGACTCCGAGAAGCAAGATCCACGGGCACAAAAGCACCGGGGATCAACAAGGCTCCGAGCTCCGATGAACTAAGAGCAACAAGATTTCCTAGCTCCAATGAACTAAGAATGACAAGATCCCTATGGGATGAGTGGGTGGATTTCTAATCGACTCGGTGGAGTTGTAGATCGGGGGTGTCTCCTTCAAATACCAAAGTATCACGAGCTTCGGTTGGGGATTTGGGGAGATCTTGTTCTTGAGCTTGAGCTTGGTCAATCAATGGTGGTGAGAGAAAGTGTGGGTGGGATTGACAAAGCAAGGAGGTAGGTGGAGGCCTTGTATTTATACCCATGTCTAAAAATACGGCCGTTAGGGGGGATTTCCCTTTCCTGCGTCCCACCCCGGCCTGGGGGCCGGCCTGGCCGGCCTGGGAGCAGCCAGGGGGCCAAACCCACCCGGCCTGGGAGCCGGCCTGGGGCCGACGTGGGATGTCGTGGAGGCCGGCGTGGAAGCAGCCAGCCCGGCCTGGGGCCGGCGTGGGGCTGGGGGTGAGGCCGGACCCCCACCCGGGCACCCCGGCCTGGAGGCCGGCCTGGGGCCGGCGGGGCAGAGGGGCGGGGACGGACCCCCACCCGAGCAGCCCGGCCTGGGGCTGGCGTGGGGCCGGCCAGGGGCTGTGCCAGCCCGGCCTGGAGGCCGGCCAACCCCCTTTTTCTTCGTCTCCTTTTCCCTTTTCTTCCCCGTTTCTTTTCTCCTCTTCCTCATCTTTTCTCGTAACTTTTTCTCACTCATTGCTGAGCTTTGTATGATATTTACGGGTCGATATTTTCTGAGTACACTTAGCAAAGCACATTAGTCCATCTATATGTTGTAATCAAACACTCAAAACAGGATTTAGAAACTATGTTCTTTCAAAGGTGACTCGCACATATGTGGCCTCTGTCGCCAGGCGAATCGCACCGACGAGTGCAAGAGCGAGGGCGCCTATCATCGTGACGAAGGAGGAGGGCGAGAAACGTACCCTACCGCGCCCGCCGAGGTGGTGGTGGAGGTGGGTGGTCTTGGAGTTGGAGGCACAAGAGTGTGTGGAAGAGGCAGTACCTGGCGACTTGGCCTTTCGGCGGCGCGAGGAGAGAGACAATGGACGTGACTCTGATTTAGATCTTGGGGAGGTGGAGGCGTGGTCTGCGGGCAGAAATTCAGGAGGGATGGAAAAATCCGGATGCGATTGGGATGATGACCGACGAAAGCAAGTAACACAACGGGAGGCTCGACGACAGGATTGCTGGTCGACCCGGTTCAAGGAACCGATTCTTATTTTTATCTTATTATTATATATTTATTATGGATTATTATATTATAGATTAGATAGGAGATAAGATAAAGATAAGGTTGCATGAAAGCTAACAAATCTAACAAATTTGACATGATAAGGCTGCATACAACGGGTTACAGTTAGAAAAAATAGTGCGGTGGCATCTAAAGTAAATATGTTGAAGTGTGACACCATACCACCACAGTAACTTTAATGGTAAAGAAAACAACATGGAACATTAGAAATTATAGATACATTTATGACCTTTCAGGTAATCCGGCCTTTGGCTGGTGCCAGATATACCCCTAGTTGGCATATATCCAACATTACGTGTATTGCTCACGTGGTTGAGAGAATAGTTATCTTCGGTGATTCTTGCGGCGAAAGATCAGGAAAACATCTACATCATATGATGTTGGTTGCGATAACGTTGATGGCTCATTGGCGGAGATTCTTGCCGGCCTCTATGGACGACGAGGTTAGGTTTTGTCGGGTCTTCGTCTAGGTAGCGACGACTTACCTTTGATGTTTTTGTTGGAATGCGTAGAGATAAACAAAAACTTTTCTATGCCAAACTCCCAAGATCTAGCCGAGGTAGAAGGCCACGAGGATTACCACTAGACGCGCATGTGCGGATTATCGAAGAAGAACGTCGATGCAGTGTAGTCCCACGATCCGATCCAACTGATCCAATCCCATGATCGTCGAAGTGCTGAACGTACATCACCTCTGCCGGCACTAGACGTACGAGGAGGAGCTCCGACGGCGGATTGCTAGGTCCGGTGTGGTGGCTGGACTAAGTGGGGTCAGGGTTCCCAATGCATGGGAGTGGAAACTTGTGCCTGTTGGGCAACCTTCGTCCCTCCTTATATAGCAAGTGGGAGTGGACTGCACAACACTTGTGGCCCATTCACTCCATGAGTCCAACTCACTAATTCAGTCCATTTCCGGTTCGGTTCCAACTCGACTAATATACTTGCTCCCGCTCTTAAGTATGCGACCCTGCAGACTCATGACGACTTGGACACGATTGGAGTCCGACTCCCAATCGATCAACCGGTAGCGGCTCCTAGCAGAACGTGCCGACTCCCAAGTGCCATAGAGTCATGACGACATATCTTCCAATGTGACTTTCATCTGAGTCCCTTTTGCCTCACGATATACCTTGTCGAACTATAGGAAAATTATCGTCATCCCTTAAATAGCTCAACTCTCTTCTCGGTGTGTGATATATGATTCAACTAACTAGCTCTTAGTCAATAGACCCGGTTAACACTTAACCGAGTCACACATGGTCATGCTTCCAGAATCATATCACTCGAGAGGGTCCAGAGAACATCTCTCCAGTCGGAGGGGCAAAATCACATCTTGATTATCCACATCACGCAATTTGCTTCTCATTCGACCCGAACTCTGCCTTTATAACTGCCTTGTCATGGAACACCGTTTGACAGAACCTAAGTCGGTGATCCATGATATGTCATAAACGTATCCATACTTTCTGATGTTCCATGTTGTTTTCATGCCATATGCTATATGTTTCCTTTACACTTTATGCCATTTTTATCGATCTTCTGGGACTAACCTATTGACAAGATACCACAGAGCTAGTTCCTGTTTTCTGCTGTTTTTTTAGTTTCAGAAAAGTTGTTCTGGAAATATTCTCGGAATTGGAAAATTCGAAACCCAGAAGTCTTAGAAAGTCATCGCGCACACGGATTCCGGAGCGGACCCGGAGGGGGGCCACAGGGGCCCCACACCATAGGGCGGCCCAAAAGATATCTCTAACGATGGAGGGGCATCAACGTCAAAACGTCATTGACACGTTTAGGAGGAAGAACACGTCCTACTCCCTAGAGACCTTGTTGTATTTTTTTCAAGGGGTATCCGGATTGTTGGTTCGATCAATAGATTCGAGGTATTTTTTTTGTAAAAAAAAAGACTTTTATACTCGTCTTTGGTTATTTTTTTCTCCATATTATGCTTCTTGGTTTGATCAATTTATCCGAGGTTGTCATGGGGTTTTCTTTAGTTATGAGCATGAACATATACAAGATAGCACTAAGCTATTCATTATTCATACGTGGATAATTGAGAACTTTAGATATTGTTTTAATATTTAAAGGTACGCCATGTTTTCTACAGTATATTGCCTCATTGAGCTGATAGTGCTTTTAATGGTGGCGACGATAATAGTTAAAAGAGTCTTCTTAGTGAGGAAGATCATCAAGACTGAGTTGTGCAACAAAATGCCCGAGATGGCTTCTTCATGAGATGATATGTGCTACCACGATCGATACCATTAAAAACTTGATCAATAAAATTACGTATAAAGTGCCTCATGGTGAAATTTTAGTGGCTGTTTCTGGTGGAGAGATGTTATGAGACAGGTGGATAATTTTAGAGCTGTGGCTTCGGTTTCACATGGCAATGGGGCTTCTATTCTGTTTTGGCAAGATCAATGGAAGATTGGTGACTCTTCCATACCTCTTAAAGAAAGGTTCCGTAGATTATTCTCCTATGCTTTGAATGATAATTGCTCAGCTGCTTCTATTTTTGCTTTAGAGGATAAGTCCTATCTCTTTCAGCTTCCCTTATCCCAGCAAGCTTATGCTGAGTTTCAACTGCTGGAGCAATTGTTAATTGAATATCTAATATCAAGTGATTGTGATGTTTGGGTATATTCATGGGGATCTACTTATTATTTTGCTCAATTTTATAAGAGGATCCATAAACATTTAGCCAATCCTAGGGTCCATCAATGGATCTGGAAGTCCACCTGCACCATAAAATTTAAAGTGTTTGCTTGGCTCCTGATCAAGGACAAGTTGAACACAAAGGATTTACTAAAAAGAAGGCACTGGGAGATCACTAATAATTTTAATTGTGTCTTATGTCCAGCTGGTGTGCATGAGGATAGACAACATCTTTTCTTTACTTGCAATTTCAGCCAGAGAGTTTGGAATTATCTACAGATTTATTGGGTCTAGGCTGCTGACATCCACTTAAGCATTAGCCAGGCAAGGAAGGAGTTTGCTAAACCTTTCTTTATGGAGGTGGTGATTATTTCTTGCAGGCATATTTGGCTAGAAAGAAACAACAAGATTTTTGAGCATCAGAGGCCTTCTTTTGCTAGGTGGAAGGGGGGATTTATTCATGATCTAACAATGCTGCAGTTCAGAATGAAGAAGAAATATGCTGACGAGTTGTTACATTTGATTAATGCTCTCCCTTAGCTTCTGTAGTTAGTTTGGTTGTAATTAGTTTTCTCTTTTTCCCTGTTTGTACATAAACTTTTATTTACTTTTTAATAAAGGGGTGGGATGCTGTGGGCCCTTTTCCCTACAGTCAGAGTGCTCTAAAAAAAATTACGTACATTTTGAAGTGGTAGAGCTTTGCCATTTCCCATGACTTCTATAGGTCACTAAACCTTCATTATTGGTAGGGGGTAGACCCAGGTACACTTTGCGGAGTGAACATGACACCGGGTCTAAAACCGTTGTCCTTTATATATAGTATTCCCATATGACATGGTAGAAAACGTGAAAAGAACGAACATTGTACAAAGAGGACAATGGGACATATTGTTCTAGGCCCATCACTGATTATTGGTATGTTTTTAGGTTCTATCTTATATTCAAACATGTTTCTACTTATAGTGTACTCAGTGATGATGTTAGAATTATATTAGGACTATTTTAGTCTTTGCGTCATTTTCTTGAGTTTTCTTTATCTCAAATTACGTTCGTCCTCCATCACTGATTGTCGCTCCTCAATCGCTTGCGACTGACATCAAAGTAGGAGCATCATGATGAGTAGGGATCTTCGACTCGTGAGCTTACAAGTTTCAATAGAATCCGGAAAGTAATTATAGATGTACTTAACGATGTGCTAAATCTCACTTTAAAATATTTTGTATTCTGGGCTAAACAGAAATGAGAAAACAGAAAAGTATGGATTTGAGTATAGTGAACAACGTATATTTTCAAAACTACAAAATTCATAAGATTTGTCATTTTTGTGCAAGATACAATAAGGCAAAAAATAATTTAACGTTGTGATTTCACATTTTTTTTGGGATACATGATTAGCTACTTCTCGTTTTTTATTTATAACATCTAAATATGATTTCTGTTTTTTTTTTAAATAAAGGAAGCACTGAGTCTCGGGAGCATAAAGGAATTTTCGCACCATGACGTGACATTGTGACAAAAAAGTCTAAACGTTCTAGCAACAAACACCAACCGTGGGACTGATTTGCCCTGAAGTTCCAACCAAGAGGACCTGAAAGCATTTGACATTTTTTCTCTCCGGACAAACACGACAAACTCGCAGTGTGAACCCCGGCCGACGAGCCCAGCACAGCAGTAGCGTGCTCCTACTCCCACCTCCAACCACTTCCACCGTACCACCCAGTCCCGCTCACTGAAACCGACAGGCGGGCCCCACGCCCTCCGTACCCCACCTGTCGGTACCCGCGTCTGGAAAGCAACCGCAAAGCAGGTGCTAGCAGCAGCACCGACAGTGAGCTGGGCCAGCGAGGCGAAATATCCCCCGGGGGGCAGTTCCGTCCGCTCGCCATGGTGAAATTCAAAAAGTGAAAAACCCATCCGTCCGATCCGATCCGCCGTTTGAACCGACGCACGGCGGCCGTCGGATCTAGCCCCTGCCCCCGTGGTCCTCCTCCTACGGCTATATATAATTCTCCCTGGCCCCAAACACCCCCAAATCTTATCACTCTCCGCCACCCCAACCTCTCTCCTCGCTTGCTTCTCCTCGCCGCCACACTCCCCCACCGCCACTGCGCTTTCTCCAACAACGTCGCCCAATCGTAAGTTTCTCGAGCCGCTTCCTTGCATTTAATTCCAGTAAATGGTTGTAGATCTGTCTGATCTGTCGCGTCCTATGATTTGGTAAAATTTTCTGTTAATTTTTTTTCAAATAAATTTGAAAAAACAGAGGCTGTTTTGGGGTGAGGAAGGAGGAAATGTGCCTGGATCTGTGGGCATATCCTGTAATTTTGGCCGTGAGATGCGTCAATCCGGTAGTTTTGTATGGCGCTGAAGTTTAGATTGGAGCTGTTTTCGGGGTGGATTTCCGTCAGATTTTGCGCCTGAAGCAGCAGATCTGAGATGCGCTTTTTAGGGATCTGGCGGAAGTGACGCGTCTAGGTTTTGGAACTGGTTTAGTGCTAGTTCATGCCATGATTCCCCCACATTAGAGAGTCGGTAGCCTAGTTTCTCAGTACACTCCTTCAAGTCCTATGGGATGGCTCATTTCGGAACAGTAATCCTTTGTCGGCACTGACCTGGTGCTAAGTCAGTAGGCACCAGCTGTTTTTTTTATTTTTTTTTGTTGCACCGTTTTAAATTTGAATATACTCTGTAGCCGTATTTTCTCATATTACACCGTAGCTTTTGCTCATGAGCCTACCGACTATGTTTCAGTACTGTCATGAAGATTGGTTCATCCATAAGAACCCCACATACACACATACTTGATGATTTGATTCAGCAAGCCAGACATTGATTTGTTTTGAGTAAATCTAGCTGGGCTAATCATTTGGTGGGGTGTACTACTGCGCTATCTCAACCTTGCTTATTTCTTATTTCAGAGAGAAGATGAGGGAGATCCTCCACATTCAGGGTGGGCAGTGTGGCAACCAGATCGGTTCCAAGTTCTGGGAGGTGGTTTGTGATGAGCATGGCATCGACCCCACTGGTCGGTATGTAGGCACCTCTGACCTGCAGCTGGAGCGCGTCAATGTCTACTACAATGAGGCTTCATGTGGCCGCTTCGTGCCCCGAGCTGTCCTCATGGATCTTGAGCCCGGTACTATGGACAGCGTCCGAACTGGACCCTATGGGCAGATCTTCCGCCCTGACAATTTTGTGTTTGGGCAGTCCGGTGCTGGTAACAACTGGGCCAAGGGTCATTACACTGAGGGTGCTGAGCTCATTGATTCTGTTCTTGATGTTGTCAGGAAGGAGGCTGAGAACTGTGACTGCCTTCAAGGTAATTGAACTTGCTTGAAATTATATCGTTTAGAGTCCTTATCTACATTTGTTCTTTTTTCACATTAATTCAGAATGGACCGTTTTGAACTATGTTTGCTTTTTCTTTTTGTAGTTTCAGGTTCTAAATGCCTCATAATATTTAGTATTCCTACTATTCACTTGTAATAATTATTTATACTCTTGTGTGTTTCAGGTTTCCAAGTATGCCACTCTCTTGGTGGTGGTACTGGATCTGGCATGGGGACGCTTTTGATATCGAAGATTAGGGAGGAGTACCCAGACCGCATGATGCTAACATTCTCTGTTTTCCCCTCACCAAAAGTATCTGATACTGTGGTTGAGCCCTACAACGCCACTCTTTCTGTCCATCAGTTGGTTGAGAATGCAGATGAGTGCATGGTTCTTGACAATGAAGCCCTTTATGACATCTGTTTCAGGACTCTCAAGCTGACCACTCCCAGCTGTAAGAAAAACTTGCCTCCTTTTATTGTTAATTCTTACAGTTGACTATGGGCATGAAATCAAGTAGATCTTCCAGATTCTGAATATTTGCTATAATTTTATTGCATGTGATAATATACTTGGCACACTTTTCTTCTTTTTCACATTGTGCTCACTTAAACCCAACTGGTAATTGAAACAAACTGCAGTTAATTGTTTTCTTCATTAAGTTCTCTTTTTCAAAAATGTTTTGCAAATTATATTGCTTGAGTTACAGCTCAGAGCTTTCATGCATCTGCACTTGTGCAGCATTTCACCATTTCTGTTTCTACATTGTTATGATTCACATCTGTCTTTAGTTTCTGCTTATGGTATACCTCTGTGACTGACTGTTGGAGGACCTGCTAATCTAACAAATTTTGTTTATGTGGTAATAGTGTCTCATCATTGTATGCTATTTTATCTATAACTGATTGCCTGTTACTTGCCATGCTAACCTGACAAGTACTATTATTGTTTCATCCTGGATACTGTTCTGTATTTGGCTGAATAACAGGAACCCCCAACACGTTTTCTGTTTAAATTATGATCTCGCTAGTATTATCAAATTTACCATTTGATTTTGCTTAATGCAGTAACATTTGATGGATCTCTGCCACCATGAGTGGAGTAACATGCTGCTTGAGGTTCCCTGGTCAGCTGAACTCCGACCTCCGGAAGTTGGCAGTGAACCTCATCCCGTTCCCACGTCTCCACTTCTTCATGGTCGGGTTCGCCCCCCTGACCTCGCGCGGCTCCCAGATGTACCGCTCCCTCACGGTCCCCGAGCTGACCCAGCAGATGTGGGACTCCAAGAACATGATGTGCGCCGCCGACCCCCGCCATGGGCGCTACCTGACTGCCTCGGCCATGTTCCGCGGCAAGATGAGCACCAAGGAGGTGGACGAGCAGATGATCAACGTGCAGAACAAGAACTCGTCCTACTTCGTGGAGTGGATCCCGAACAACGTGAAGTCTAGCGTGTGCGACATCGCGCCGCGGGGCCTGTCGATGGCGTCGACCTTCATCGGCAACTCGACGTCGATCCAGGAGATGTTCCGGCGCGTGAGCGAGCAGTTCACGGCCATGTTCAGGAGGAAGGCCTTCCTGCACTGGTACACGGGCGAGGGCATGGACGAGATGGAGTTCACCGAGGCCGAGAGCAACATGAACGACCTTGTCGCGGAGTACCAGCAGTACCAGGACGCCACCGCCGACGAGGAGGGCGAGTACGACGAGGAGGAGGACCTGCAGGCTGATGAAGAGTGAGGTGTGTTTTCTGTGTGACGGGACGGGGGCTATCTGTCTCTGATGGCTTCTGTTGCTGCTTCTAGCGTGTGCGCTACGGTGTGAGTGTGACTGTGTGCCCATGCTTGGGCACTCGTGTGAACTTGGTTGATGATGCCTGGTGTAGTGTGTGTTGTCGGTTAATTCAGTAGTCAGTTTGTGGCGCGTTTATGAGATCTGTACCATTGTACTGGATGCTTCCTGGTTAATCTTGCTAATGTTTTTTAGCTGCCGCTATGTGTGAGGTGTCAACATCGTTTGCTGTCTCTTGACTTCAGCTGTCTAGTGGCGATCTCAGCTTTGGAAATTAGACGTGGCTCTGCCAGCAAAATGAGCCACGCTACAACGACGGCTCGAGTGAAGTAACTGTACTGGACGCCGCTCAAATCACAGCAGTCGTTTTCACGTTCTCATCAGTCACCACCCAGTTCTGATTTGCGCACTGAAAGCGAAGGCATCTACTGAATACTGCCAGAGATTTTGATTGAGGAGTACAACTTTGCATCACATCACTTGCCATGGGAGGAGACGTAAAGTTTGGCGAAGGGAAAAAAGTAGGACAAAGTAAGAACTACAGTTGATCTGTCGTGGTTGCCTTGCGATGAAGATACCTCCGCAACAGCAAGACAGCTGAAAAACAACACCAGCTACACAAACCCTAAGAAAAAGAATAATTTACATACGTGTGGTACAAAAGCCTCAAATTAGCTACACAAAAAAAGGTAAAGCCATCAGTTGTAGACTACATCGAGTCTATGTGCATTGCAGTTGCAGACTCATACTGGCTTATTGCTGTGGTCGCGACCTCTGCCCCACAACGCCGGCCAGCAACCGATGCCCACAGAAGCTTGAATCCTGCTGAAAGGTTTTGCACATAATTTAGATTGATAATATATGGTCATGCTTCATTTGCAGCTGAATTTAGCTCAGTAACAGTGACCGATATTAAACGTGTGTGAACATGGTTTAAGCCGGTCGTTTCCGTAAGAAACCATGTGTTCGACAAAAGTTGTGCACATCTGACTATTTATTATGTGCACTTTGGTCACATTTTTCATCCTCGCTGTTCCTTTTGATTCCTGGTCATGCATGCGTTGTTCCAAGCTTTTCTGAATCGAAAGCTAGCAAAGTCAAAAAGGTTGAACCATGTGGTCTGAACTAAACGGGGGAGCACTCTGAATTGTCAAAGAAACCGAGATCTTCAGGATAGTACAGTAGCTGTATTGATCAGTGTATGGTGGTCCTTTTCGAAACAGTTCGTTGGAAGAAGAATGTTCGTGACCGTACACTGATTGTGCTGGGAAGAAAATGCCACCACTAATGAGCACTTATGATAGCTGCAAAGCATGTCATGATCTCAACATAATACTCTAACTGCACTTGCAGATTTTTTTTTTTTGAAGCACACTTGCAGATTTTCAGTGCAATCACACACTAGTCATCAAGGACCCAGCATGCATACATCAACTAGCTAGCTAAAAGTCCACAACCACTAGCAATTACTAACATCTTTTTCGCGGTAGACTCTGTCGGACTGTGAATCAAGATGACTACTGACAGTTAATCATTGATGGAAATCTGTATCGATCATTGCTGCAAATTTCGCCGTGTAATCGGAGAAGCAAAAGGAAAGGAGATCTCCAGCTATGGCAGTTGCGGAAAGAAAAAGCTGGCCACACTCACCTGGATTTCTTGGCGTTAACCGTCGCTGGCTTGCCGTGCCCGGCGTCCCCTGCAGCGGCCGGCAGCGTCCCCCGGCGTCCGGAGCGCGGCGCCGTCATGCTCCTCGTGAGGAGACCTGGCACGTAGAAGTTGAGCAGCACGCCGTCCCCGCCTCCCCCGCAGCTCCTCCTACTGTCGCTCCGTCGCCTCCGCAGTCTCCTCTGCTTTCCAGCCGCCGCCGCCTGTTGCTGCTGCTGCTTCGACGTCACGGCCTCCTCCTCCCGCCTCTGCTCGGCCGCTTCCGCCGCCGGCAGCGTGGAGGCGTGGCCGGAGTTCGGCGGCCTGCCGATGGCGTCGACGAGGTCGGAGAAGGAGAGCTCGCGGTCGGAGTCGTCGCCGTCGGCGGAGAAGTCGGCGAGGAGGCCGAGCATCTCCTCCCGGCTCCTGGCGATCCGCCGCGCCCGCGCCGACAGCGGCTGGCCACCGACGAGCAGCTCCATCGCGCGTACCTAGCTAGCTCGTGTCGTGCGTGCGGCAGTGACGATGCTCTGTCGGGACAAGGACGCGTGCTGCCGTTGCCTTACGTAGGGAGGACGCCGCTGAGCTGCTTGCTGGATCGGTTGCTCGCTGCTTTTCGTCCGTCTTTATGGAGGGAACTCTTTTCCTCGTCGGTGAGTGACCGATCAGCACGCGCGGCGCGGTCGATCTACTAGAAGGCTGGGATTTGAAGACGTGTTTTTCCGTGTAGTTCTTTTAGTAGTAGCTTCTTTTCGGTCGGGTCGCCGTCACCTTTTCCTCTCGCGAGAAATTGCGCCACAAAATGCATATATGTATGTCTGCCAATTGGAGCCTACCTCGAGCGACCGACGTATTTTTTTTTTATTTTATAAAGGGCTTTATTACTCGAAAAGTTCAAGCATTACACCCGACCTCTGCATCGTGAGATGCACACAGCCCAAATCTGAAACTGAAAATAAACAGAGCGACAATACTACAAAACATCCGCTGTAGACTGTCGATGCTATGGAGCCGCAATCCGTAAATCAAGCGGCCATCCATGTGGGATAAAAATATCCCTCGCCACCTGCTCCAGTCGTGCACATGTCTCCGTAAAAAGGTCTCGTAACTCCCCTCGCGTGGAGCACCAACGGAGAATACATGTGCTCCTGAATAGAACCTGCATACGAGAAAAGATTTTATCATTGAAAATCTTGTCATTTCTACATAGCCAGAGCGACCAAATAATGGCAATCGCTTCTACCCTAATAATAGTCTTAAATCGTTTATCAACCCTATTTAACCAATTGCCGAATATATTCGCAACAGAAGTAGTTTGATATAGATTCGAAACCATTTGGATAGCGGACCATACAGAACGCGCAAATGTGCAATCAAAAAATAAGTGTTTAATTGTCTCATCATGAGAACAAGAAACACACTTAGAACTCCCATGCCAATTACGTTTGACAAGATTATCCTTTGTGAGTATGACCCCCTTACGAAGGTACCACACGAAGATCTTAATTTTCAGCGGCACTTTCATACGCCATAGATTTTTAAAGATATCGACTGCCATATCTGATTGGATCATAGCCTTCTACATGGAGTCCACCGAGAACATACCATTCTTAGTGATCTTCCAACGAAATTCATCAGCGCCTGGTATAAGAGTAACCATCGTTAATCTACCAACCAGGTTTTGCAAAGATGTGACCGACGTACTAGAAGCACCTCCTCTTTGTGCGGAAGTGGAGCCGTGTGGCTCAATTTCGCTCGTCAAGATTCAATTGTCGGTGCTTATACTGACTTGAGATGGAGTGCTTGCATGTTTTGGGTAACAGTCTTGAGTCTAACTGAAAAACCGCCCCGTACGTTCAGCACAAGCAAGCACTGTCGTCGCCATCGGGCAGAGGAGTTGGCCACCAGTCCACAGCGTACGTACAGGAGTCGAGTCTCTCGTGATGTGCCGCACGCGTTTTCGACGACACGGAGATCACCGGAGCTGATGCCGATTTATCTTATCGGCCACCGATCAATCGAGTGGATGCGATGTACTGTGCTCGGCGCCTCGGCGTCAAAGTGTCCGCTGAAACAGGGCTCGTGAAATGTACGGGTCGATCATCCCACTTCGCAGGGAATCACTACGTCACATGCACCACCGTCCTTCGGGACTTCTAATGCTAAGATCGACAAGGCTCTTTTCATTAGATCGACAACTCTTACTCAAGTTAATGAGCATGATTGTTCATCGGTCTCTTTTCATTTGAATCGATCGACAAGACTTCTCGATGAGTCGCGATTCCACGCAGAATATATAAGGTTGTAAGTAAGAGTTTCCTTCATGTACGCTGTTCGCCACATCTAGACGTTCAGTAGAGATGACCAGGTGTTTTCACACAAAGTTCCACGGCAGGCAAGGCGAGCGCCTACAAAGTTGCCGGGTCAAGGGTCATTAAAAC